>PVJC01015080.1:0-35540 GCA_004026665.1 Murina feae
TAAAAAAAAAAAAAAAAAAGAACATATAGACCAGTAGTTCTCAACCAAGAGTGGTTTTGCCCCTGAGAGGAAATGAGGCAATGTCAGAATACATTTGGCTGTCACAACAGAAGAGAGGGTCCTATTGTCATCTAGTGGGTAGAGGCAAGGATACTGCTAAATGTCCTAAAATACACAGGACAGTCCCCCACAATAAAGTGTGAATTATCTAGCTTCAAATGTCAATAGTACTGAGGTTTGGAAACCCTAATATAGACAAACAACTCCAATATAATGTGATATCTGCTATGATAAAGGAATGCACAAACCACAGGATAGAGAGGTTAGAGGGCATGTTATGATAGAATAATTAAAAGAAAGTTAGATGGCATTTTTTCTATAATAACATCATGGAATGGACTGCCTCTGGAAGATATACATGAATATTAACTACACATATATTACAGAAAAGCAACCCATGTAAAGGCAGCTTCATTTTGCTAACCAAGCTTGCCTTTTAGTACAACTACAGAGCAGCTCAAAGGTACTTTCCTGTGCCATTTGGCCAGGAGTACGTACCTTTTAATCTTTCTGTATTTTAATCAAAGAGGATTTGTTACAAAGGACAAACACCTACTCGTGGTAGCTTAAATAAATGGGGAATTTCTTAAAAATTACTATAAAAATTATTGTAAAACAATCTTATGAGTCTCCAAAGATAGGGAAGCAGTGCCCTGTACAGGTAAGAAGCCTGGGTTCTAGATCCAGAACTCCTGGTTTCAAATCTTGGTTCTGCCTCTAATCAGTGTGGGAGTTGAGTAAATAAAAAAACCCTCTACATGCTTCATTCAGTCTGTTCTTCAGTAAAAATAGACTTAAAACCCCCTTCCTTATAGGGTTTTTTAAAAGATTTGGTGAGATAATGCACATTAAGGGCTTATAACGGCGTCTGGTATATAGTAGGTACTCAATAAATGTTAGCCATGATCATGCTATTGATGATGGTGGAGGGAGGGCTACCGAGCCCAGGAATTCCAGTTGAGCAAGTAAAAAATGAGATTCTTTTTAATTTCTCAGGGCTATTATTCTCTTCAAGCTCTACTTTTCTCCTTTGATTCCTTTATTTATGCATGTTCCAACTGGGCCACCCAAGCCTCAACCTATGGGAACCTTTTCAACTCAAGTTCTTACTATCATCTAATTAGAGTAATTCTTCCTTCAAATTCTTGAAAGATATTCTCATTGATATCCTAGATTATGGACTATTGTACTTGGGACATTGGACAGAAAAAAGGGTAGGAGATACACAATCAGGACAGCCTAAGGACAGAGTGAAGAGCAAGGTACTCCTCCCAGGGTGGCGAATGTTCCCGAAAGCACACCACACAAGAGGTACCATAGAAGAAACAAGAGAGGCTGGCCTTGAAAACAGATGAATCTGACTCATATGGAAGGTGTTTTCAAAAGAGTAAAGAACATTTGTATTAATGGCTTCAAGGTTGTTAATCAGAAGCAATTGGTTGACATTGCAGGGAGATAGAATTTAACTCAATATGAGGAAGAACTTTTAACAACTCTGAAAATGAACATGGAGCACAACATCTTGGAAGGTAATGAATTCCTTGTTACTAGAGATAAGCAAGTGTTTAGTCATTTGTTGGAGCTGTTGGGTATTAATGTAACATGTAGGTTTGAGGTAGATGACCATTTATGTACCTTCTAATTGTGGGAGTTTCTGATTGTATATAAAAATTGCTAAGGGAAGAAGTCCAGAAGGGCAAACTACTTTGAAGGTACAGGTAATATGTATTCAACAAATTGTGCCCTGTTATGACCCCCCTTGACTCCTAGAAATTTGTAGTCCTTCTGATCCCATTTTGAGAAAACCATTTGGTTAAGGTATGTTTTCTCTTTCATTTATCTTTGACTTGCAAAACATTTTATTTCATTACTTTTGAGGGTGTCATTTGTACAGTAAGTCCCTTGCCACTATTATAATTTTGAGGAAAATTCTAATATAGAGCATATAAAATATATAATATCCTATATAATAAAGAGCTAATATGCAAATTGTTGTCACACCCTCACATTGTCATGCCTTAACAGCTCAGACACTCAACACTGGGGAGAGGGGAATGGGGACCAGCCAGGCACAAATGAGCTCACGAGAGAGGAATGGGGACCAGCCAGGCACAAATGAGCTCACTAGAGAGAATGGGCACCAGCCAGGCTGCAGCCTGGGAGAGGGACAAATCACCCACCCTGCAGTCCCGGGCACCAGTGCCTGCAGCTGTGGTCTGGGTGAAGCCACCCATCCACAGTCCCCTGTGGGTTTGGCCAGCCCAGAAAAAGCTGGCCCAGGTCCTGGGTGCCTGCAGCCAGCCATATGGAGGGAATCCTAGGTCCTGGGTGCAGGGAGAGGCAGAGGTGGTTAGGGGCAATCAAGCCAGCAGGGGAGCAGTTAGGGGAAATCTGGCCAGTATGGGAACAGTTAGGGGTGATCAGGCAGACAGGCAGAGGTGGTTAGGGGTGATCAGGCAGGCAGGTGAGTGGTTAGGAGCCAGCAGTCCCAGATTGCAAGAGGCAGTTGGACATCCCTTGAGGGGTCCTGGATTAGAGAGGGTGCAGGCCAGGCTGAGGGCCCCCCCATGCACGAATTTTGTGCACTGAGCTTCTAGTAGAATAATAAAAATTTTAAAAGAGTAACCTGTAACCTCACTGCAAAATACTCTGAATGTGTGTATTTTAGAGATCAACACACCATGTTCATGGAGATCTGTCTTTATTAAAAAGTATTTAGTTTTGACAGCCTAGTGGCTCCAAGCAATAATATCAATCTTCTAAATAGTCACTTTTTTTCTCCTCTTTCCTCCCACTGCTCAATGTCTGATGACAGGACCTCAGAGGGGGAGGAGTCAATGCTCTTGTCCATCTAACTTTGGTGAGTTATTTATTTCAATAAACTGAAAAACTGAGGACCTAGTCAATTGGATTGGCTCTATGTTTGGTCTTGCCCTTGATACCTTCCTATTCACTTTGAAGAGACAGGTAAATGTCATGATGAAATCACCCAGGTGTGTGACTTGAGGAAGCATTACAAGGTTTTGAAAGAGGAACAGTAAGGAAAATGAAGTGAGCTGTCACTTCATTGCTTTCCATAGCTGCAAAACAGCATGGTTTCTCCAGGTAAAATAATGGTAAACCTGCTTTCTCTGGCCAATCTTATTTCCTTCTGAATTTGAATGATCTTGGTAAGCTAGCTCTTCTGTAATGAATATGTACTGTTAGTTCTTGTTTAAAATTAGCAGTAACTGAAGCAGATGAACACTGTAAACCACCAGGAAGCATTTTTTTCTTCTCCCAAGAACATTCAAAGCAGCAAAGTGTATCAGAAACCATCCATGCTTCATTATTCTGGCTTATTATTTAGCTTGCAGGTCATCTATGCCCTACCTCTCTCCTAACTTTCCTGCAACTATTTTTTTTTTCACTAGCACTTCAACTATAGCTTACCATAAGCAACTCTTACAAAAAATAATTAGACAAAGGCAAATGGAATATAATGGTTAAAATGAGAGTTTTGTGAGGGTTTTTTTGTGCCTTTTTTTTTGTATCTGCAGTACATTTCCAAAATATTACCTTCTTCTTACTTCATTACTATGGTTACCAGATTTAACATTTCAGACAGAAACTTGTATGTAGGCTCAGAGGAAAAGTTGATTGTAGTAAACATAGAAGACAGAAATTGGGCACAATTTGAAAATAGTAATAGTATCTGTTGACCTAATTGTTGACCAATTGAGTTTCTCCTTTAGAAAGTGCATAAAAGTATGCAGCATTGGCACTTAATGGGGAGTCTGCCATCTTTTCCTTCTCAAATATGTCAATGCAATAGTTATAGTCAAGGCAAAGAGGAAACCTTATTCTATATAATAAAGAGCTAATATGCAAATTGACCCTCATGCCCTTGCATCACAAGATGGCCACCCCCATGTTGTCACAAGATGGCCACCACCACATTGTCACAAGATGGCTGGCAGGGGAGAGCAGTTGGCAGTGACAAGGCCTGCAGGGGAGGGCAGTTGGGGGTGACCAGGCCTACAGGAGAGGGCAGTTGGGGGGGGGCAGGCCTGCAAGGGAGGGCAGTTGAGGGTGAAGCAGACTGGCAGAAGAGTGCAGTTGGGGGTGATCAGGCTGGCAGGCAGAAGTTGTTAGGGGCAATCAGGCAGCCAGGCAGATGAGTGGTTAGGAGCCAGCAGTCCCAGATTGTGAGGGGGATATGGGATTGGGCCTAAACCAACAGTCAGACATCCCCCAAGGGGTCCCATATTGGAGAGGGTGCAGGCTGGGCTGAGGGACACCCCCCCAATGCATGAATTTTGTGCACTGGGCCTCTAGTATGGTTTTAAGAAGATATATTTTCATAGCAACAGACTTAATCTCTGTAGGTGTTTCTTTCTCTCTCCCCACCCCAGAGTGTGCTTCCTTATAAGGCAGATGTCATGCCCAGATGAAAATGACAACTTCCACACTACCAGCACAGGTCATTGCATGTGAACCCAAGTCATGGACAACCCAGTCTGGGGCAGGGTGAGGAGTGGATGTGGACTGGTAAAGCAAGGATGAGGGGCTCAGTGAGTTTTAATGAGGTGCCTCTTGTTCCTGTCATCACAGCAACCAAATAAGGACCCCCTGCTACTGGACCTGTGACTGATTCTTAAGGTACCTGAGAACATTTAAGCCATTGAAACTTAGGTGAACTTGTTTACTTCACCTGATACACTCTGAAAGTACTTTTTACCCCCATGACTGAAAGCAGAAAACATTTTCCATTACTGACCACGTCATAGGCAGGGTTTGAATTCATTCATGTAGACTCCTGGCTGAAAAACATTTCACAGTGCCATGCTTCTCTCCCATCTCTTTTATTTGTATGATTTGAAGAGTATATATATATATATATATATATATATATATATATATATACACACACACACATACATACATACAGGCATTCACATGGCAGAATTATTCCAGGAAAGGGTGTTGTAATGAAACATATTCACAGGGTTGTTGGCTGGGATGAAGAAAGCTGATTTTATGACAGGGATTTTTATGTTTTGTTTTTTAATCACAGGAAATGTGAAAGGGCATTTCATCGATGATTCCATGATGAATTAAGACATCTAAGTAAGGTCTGGCTGTATAACATTTAGCAAATTTCATAAACTCTCTGTGCAGATATTACTGCCGAACAACTTTAATTTGAAGCATTTTGTGCTTTCCAGAACAAAGCCATATGAATATTTAGAACAATTGTTTTACTACATTATATGTGTACACAGTTCAACCCAGTTAACTAAGGAGAAACATCACCCGGGCATGGATTCTATTGGATGGCATGTGAGATCAACTCCCTGTTATGTATGTAAACACAGATCTGAGGGGGCACCCTTTCAGTTACAGGAAAAGCTGTGTGGGGTTCCCATTTGGCTCCCAACACTAGAATGATAATGCTACTCTTTTTAAGGAAAACAACATAACAAGCAATGTAGGAATATATTATTCTGGTTGAAACCTTTCATAATTAAAAAGAAATAAAATGTACTGGAAAAAAAACACAAAAAACCATAGTGATGAACTTAACGTTTTTCATCAAGTGGGTATTAATTTCCTTTAGAGCGTTGGAGCGTTTTCCATGCATTAATAGAATGCCTTAAGACTGTGCATACTGCAATATGTGTGCATTTTAGTGCAATATGCTTCAGTGCAGCACTTCTCAAGGTTCAGTGTGCTTCTGAGTCCCCCAGGGTGGGGGTTGTAGCATAATGCAGGTCCTGTGTGCATTCTGATTTCCAAGGCCTGCGGTGGGGCCTGGGAGTCTATCTCTAACAAGCTGCAGGTGATGCTGGTGCTTGCTGCTGGTCACCAAGTGATACTTTAAGAAGGGAGGATCTACAGCATCGGTTCTTAAACTTGGCCACACATTGGAATCAACCAGGAAGCCTTAGAAATCAAGCTGTCTTGATTTTTTTTTTCTGTCCTCACAAATATTCTGACTTAAATGGGTTGGGGTGGGGGCTGGGCATGGAGATCTTAAAAAGTCTCCAGATGATTAGAATGTGCAGCCAGGATTGAGAAGCTTACTCTCATGGGTTACCTTGTCTCAAGAAAATGTAAGGACTCATATTTAGTGTGACTCTTGTTGCTCTGGAATAAATCCAGCAGCCGACAGAGTGAAATGAAGTAGAAACGCTCAATAACTTCGCCTACTAATGTTTACACCCATGTCAATTTCCTGAGAAGCAATGAAATTATACACCCAACAAAATTCATACCTCTGCTACCAGTGCAAAGAACAGGCTTCGGATCCCTTTTTCACTCTGGTATAAAGAAAAGAAGCTTGTGTAGTAGAGTAAAATACTAACTAAAGAGGAAATTTCTCATTTAAAGGTTTTTCTCTCTGTACCATCTTTTGGGTTATACTAGTTCTAATTAATGACTCCTGACAGGAGTGATATTTTTGTTCATAAGCAAGTTGTAATTATGAAGCTAAACTTTTAAAAACGTTCTCTCAAAAAGCTCAGCCCTCTGTGTGCACAGCATGTCTCTGTCCCTTGGATCAGGATTTCTCACCTCAGTAACCTTCGCTGAGGGTGTTGTGTCCTGTGAATTCTGGGATGTTTACCAATATTCCCTAGCCTTCACCCACTCAATGCCATTAGTTCACACAGTCTCCCACCCAAGTAGTGAGAACCAAGAATGCCTTCAGACATCACCAGAAGCCCTCTGGGGCACAGGAGAAATAGCCCCTGCTTGAGAAGCACTGCCTTAGATCGAGCGTGGTTTCTATATCACTGACTCCCACTTGACTAGCTCAGTGTGGGAAGCTCTCCAGGTTTATCTGATGCCAAGGATAATGAGCAAAGTAGGATGAGGCCATTCTCTGGTGAGCATTGAATGCCACCTGAAAGAGTGGAATTTTCATTACCTGTTTAATTATTTAATTCTATTTTGTTTATTCACTCACAATAACAAAATGAGGTTAAGATAATTTACAGCTAACATTCCAAGACTAAATGAAGTTTACAAATGCCGCTTCCTCCTTGAAAACAGCTCCTCCTCATCAGCTGGAGGTACTTCCCAGTTGATTCCAATGTGCAGTCAGGGCTCCAACTATAACTATTATGGTTCATGTTCTCTACCCCATGTTAGAAACATTTTGCACTTAATTTTTTCTCTTATTGATTTCTAAAGCTTCATGGGACAGGTTTCAAGCAGTTTTCATATCCTCACTCTCTCATCTACAATAGAACTCTGTACAAATCAAGCATTCTACAAAATACTTGTTGAACAAATGAATTCTAGGGTTGTCCCGCAGCTTAGACTTAAAATTAAGAGAATGGCGGCCATTTCTATATAGTTACTTCTAGACAGAGCCAGGAACATTTGTTCTCTAAATGGTTACACTTAATCATGACAATAATACATCAATTAGGTAGGAAATAACTCCAGCTTCACTTAAATGTTTTGTTCCCAAATAAGCTTGTTCCAAACAAGAATGATATTGATAGGAGACAAATTAATACTGTGACCAGGCAAACCTGTATCTCTTTAAAGTAATATCAGGGAAGCACCAGACTTCTCTTATTCAATTTGATCTTTTTAGGAGTCCAGTAATATTGAAACTAGAGGCCCAATGCATGACATTCTCAAGGGGGGAGGGGGTGGGGGAACTCAGCCCGGCCTGTGCCCTTTTGCAGTTTCATTCCCTGTGGGGGAGCGGACCTGAGCTGTCAGTCGGCTATCCTTAGCGCTGCCATGAGCCAGCCATCAGCCCTGCTTGTGGCTGAGCGGCACTCCCACTTTGAGAGCACACTGACCACCAGGGGGCAGCTCCTGCATTGAGCATCTTCCCCCTGGTGGTCAGTGTGCATCATAGTGACTGGTTGTTTCGCCTTTCAGTCTATTTGCATATTACCCTTTTATTACGTAGGATAGCCACAGTTTGTGTCACCATGAAGAGTTCTACAGCAATTAAGAGCTGGGAAGTTAAAGGAGAAGGTTTAAGACAGCAGTTCTCAACCAAATGGGTCATGACTAAGGTGACCAGATTTTAACATTGGTAAAGCGGGACACTATTGACTGGGGGGGGGGTCTTTCTTTTATTACTTAAAATATTACAAAGAGTAGTACATATGTCTCTTTCCAAAAATCGGGACTTTTTTACAACGCCACAGGATGCGGGACAAATTGTTAAAAATTGGGACTGTCCCGCAAAAAGCAAGACATCTGGTCACCTTAGTCATGACCCATTTGGTGGTCGAAGGACCCTTTCACAGGGGTCGCCTAAGACCATCCTGCATATCAGATATTTACATTATGATTCATAACAGTAGCAACATTACAGTTATGAAGTAGCAACAAAAATAATTTTATGGTTGGGTTACAACATGAGGAACTGTATTTAAAGGGCCAGAAGGTTGAGAACCACTGCTTTAAGATATCTGCCATCATAGAGCTGAAGGTTGTATTATGAAACCTGTCAAGTTGTTTGGAAAACCCAGGAGCACAAAAATATTTTAGCAATGCCAACTGGAAGTTGCAATAAATAAAATTCATTTTTATCTGTAATTTGAAGAAAGTAATAGTCTGTCTTCAAGGATGGCACTTGCTGTTGTTTCTATAAACTTAGCCCCCTTTTCCCACACTTTAGACATAAAAGGTACCCTGGGATCTGTTTGATATTTCATGAGGAGGCAGAGGATGTTTTAAATGAGACCATGATTGTCATCAGGCCCCTGGACCAGGAAGCATTGCTCTTTAGTTTGATTTTGTTCTCTCTAAAACAACCCCAAGACAAGGGTTGGTGTGCAAGTATTTTACTTGGGGAGCAGTATCAGAAGTGAGGTGAGAGAGAAAGGATATGGGACAAAGAAGGGAGGAAAGGCTATAAAGGGTGCATGGATGATCAGCGGATTACCACTGTTGGCAAATATGGCTCAAATCTCTGAGACTCAGACTTGACCCACCAAGGGGTGTGAATGTGCGGGGTATTAGGCCACCAAACCCTTAACTCATTAGTTGAGGGTCACCCCTGGGGCATTTACCTCCTGGCACTTCTGGCTTACCTCAGGTATGCATGGAGCACACTAAAGTGGACTACAGATACTCACATGGTCACAGGAAACCATTGCTTTGTGTAATAGAATAATGGCTATCAAAGGTGTCCTAATCCCTGGAACCTGTGAATATGTTATTTAACAGAGCAAAGTGAGTTTGCAGGTGTGATTAACTGAAGGAACTGGAGATGGGGAGAAAGCCCTGGATTATCCAGGTGAGCCAGATTTCATAATGTGGCTCTGTAAGTGGAGACCCTTCCTCAGCTGTGGTCAGAGGGAGACGCACCTATTGAAGAAGGGTCAGAGAGAGGCAACGTCGCCAGCTTTGAAGAGGGAGAAAGGGACCTGTAAGTCAAGGAATGTGTGTAGCCTCTAGAAACTGGAAAAGGTAAGAAGTCAGATTCTTCACTGGAACCTTGTTACAGAAATGAGATAACGTTGACCATGGTGTATTAGTTGTTTATTTCCTTACTGCTGGCTGAGACCGGTTAGCTCAAAACCATGTTGGCATCTAACTCAAATTTCACATGTTGAATAATTTTTTTTATTTTTTAATCCTCACCTGAGGATTTTTTCCCCATTGATTTTTAGACAGAGAGGGAAGATGGGGAGAGGGAGGGAGAAACATGGATGTGAGAGACGCATCAGTTGGTTGCCTCGCACAAGCACCCTGACTGGGGTCCGGGATTGGACCTGCAACCCAGGTAGCTGCCCTTGATGTGAATCAAACTGGAGATCCTCTGGTGCACAGGCTGATGCTCTACCAGGGGTCCTCAAACTATGACCCGTGGGCCACATGCGGCCTGCTGAGGACATTTATCCGGCCTGCCGGGTGCTTTTGCCACCTTGTTTTTTTTTTTTACTTCAAAATAAGATATGTGCAGTGTGCATAGGAATTTGTTCATAGTTTTTTTTAAACTATAGTCCGGCCTCCAGCGGTCTGAGGGACAGTGAACTGGCCCCCTGTTTAAAAAGTTTGAGGACCCCTGCCTCAGCAACGCTTGCTAAAGCCATATAGGATAATTTTTTAAATAGCCCAAACAAGTAGACTTTTAGCCATTTAGAGCCTGCCTACTTTGTATGCCTTATGAAACTAAGGCCCAGCATCTGCTAGCTGGTGATAAGATAGCCCTGTGGTTATAAGACCTCAAGCTGTGGTTGCCCTTTGGAGCTCTCTGACACTCCCCATGTGCCACTGAACAATGTCACCTAGAGAGGTAAGTCCCCTCTTTGATATTCTCTGCCCTTCTGGGTGGTAGCTCTATGTTGTAAGCCTCTGGACCATGTCATGCTGTGAGGGACTTCCCCTCATGCAGCTCTGCCCAAGCCCCTCCCATACAGCTTGTTGAGTGGCACTGCCTCTGGTGAGTATATCTTTTTCCTGGATCAGCCCTCAAATTCCAAGAAACCCCATAATCCTCCAGAAGCAGTTTAACCTTGCTGACATCTCGATTTTTGCCCAGTGAGTTCTGAATTGAATTTCCGACCTCCAGAATCATATATAATAATTTTGTCTTCTTTTAAAGCACTAAAGTTGTAGTGATTTATAGCAATGATAGGAAGCATTTGTTATTGCAAATCAATTTGAACCACAAAAGCATTTTTGTGTTTATGATTGTTTGACAAGCTTTGATTGTTTGCTAAGGTCATAGTATGTATCCCAGATTTGGAAAGATAATTCCAGCAAAATTACCAAAAGATAAACTAGCATGTGTGTGTAGGGACAGCTTCCAGGTAATTGTAGATTAACTGTGCGACTAAAAGTGTGTTTAATCAGTGACAATTTTGCTATGTGAGATGTCTGATATTTTGCTGCCTATGGTTTCTTCTAAGATTATTATGATTTCATGACTTACACTTAAATCTTTTATCCATTTTGAGTTTATTCTTGAGTATAGTGTAAGTTAGTGGTCTAGTTTCTTATTTTACATGTATCTGCCTATTTTCCCAACACCATTTATTGAAGAGACTGTCTTTACTCCATTGTATGCATCTGCCTCCTTTGTCAAATATTAATTGTGCGTAATGGCTTGGGTTGATTTCTGTTTTGGGGGTCTCTGTTCTGTTCCATTGATTTATATGCCTGTTCTTGTGCCAGTACCAGGCTGTTTTGAGTACAGTGGATTCGTAGTGTAACTTGATTTCTGGTATTGTGATCTCGCCAACTTTGTTCTTCTTTCTCAATATTCCTGCAGCTATTTGGAGTCTTTTTTGGTTCCATATAAATTTTTGGAGTGTTTGTTCTACATCTGTCAAGTATGCCATTGGTATTTTAATAGGTATTGCATTGAATCTATATATTACTTTGGGTAGTATGGATAGTTTGATGATGTTCAATCCATGAACATGGTATATTCTTCCACTTGTTTATATCTTCTTCTACCTCCTTTTGCAATGTTCTACAGTTTTCTGGGTATAGGTCTTCTACCTCCTTGGTTAAGTTTATTCCTAAATATCTTAATTTTTTTTGTTGCAATGGTAAATAGATAGCCATCAATAAATCAACAAACAAGTGCTGGCTGGAATGTGGAGAGAAAGGAACCCTAGTACACTGCTGGTGGGAATGCAGACTGGTACAGCCACTGTGGAAAACAGTGTGGAGTTTCCTAAAAAAATTAAAAATGAAACTGCCATTTGACCCAATGATCACACTTCTAGGAATATATCCTAAGAGCCCTAAATCACCAATCAGAGAGAATGTATGCACCCCTATGTAGAAACAATGAGTGCCACAGGGATATACTAATAGGTGGGGCATCAACAGTGTTTATCACAGTGTCCCTACAGTGTGTTCCCAAGAGCCAGATCTATTGTGTATGACATGTAGTAGGTGTACAGTAGATTTACACTGAATATATGAATGAATGAATGAAATGAGATAGTCTAAAGTGATGACATTGAGAGTAAAGGAAAGATGAAAATTAGAGACAGAATAGTATGATCTAGTAGGAAGGAAGGCTATAAAGAAAATAGAGATAATGGGAAAGAGCCTGAGATGAAAGGAGGAATTAGAGAGATACACTAAAAAGATAGAGATTTCATTTGCAAGACTGCTTCTGCAAATTACGTTGCATAGCGCAAGCCCCAAAATAACAGTCTGTCCTAATACCTAGCAAAATGGAACAAGTTTGGAAGAGAAACACCTTAAAAATATTTCAGGCCACAATGTCCCTGACAAGCACCAGCTTTCTATCCTGGTGGTATAGGGCAATTACAAAGTACCATGACATTTATTTATTCTTGTTGGATTTCACAATTAAGTCCAAATTCCTAATCTATACAGGTCTGTTAAAGCCTCATCTAAACCCCTCCACCTTTAAGACAAAACACAACAAACATGCCTTCGACTCCCCAGAGAAGTTACTACCTCTTCAACATCCTGCTTGCTAAGGAAGCAGTTGTGACCTTAATTAATGATCTATGAAATCCTCTTTAAACACCTTGTGCAAACATGTGCATAATATGAAAAAAAAATGCTAACTTAAAAAAGAGAGCGCATGCCGTTTCACTATATTCTTCTTGGAAGAGAGAGAGAAAAAGGCCAAGATTACGGAGTTTCCTTTCTAAGGACAAGGAATGAGCTCTGTAAGGATTTCCAGTTTATGAAAAACAAGTCTTTAAAGATTACCTTCTTTTTTCTTTGGTAACCCTTCAATGGCTAGTTTCCCACCGTAGACTCATTGTGGCTAATGCCCTGGACATGACTATGGACACATTTATAGCAAAGGTCTGAAGTAATCATAGCACTGTTTTTACTGAAGGTCACATTTTAGTCCTCTGGACCCTGGCTAATCGAAGTGTGGTTCTCTGGACTAACAGCATCACCATCACCAGGCACCTGCTTGTTGGAAAAGTCTAGCTCAGGCTCTGACCTACTGAGTCAGACTTTCTTGGGCTGGGGCATATGAATCTGTGTCTTACCACTTTGGGAAGTGTTGATCTAGAGTAGGAAGATCAAGATGTAGTCCATGCAGCAGTGCCAGTCTTTTGACTGTTGCAGTCTGCATCTGGACAGGGGTATTTGTTATTGATATTCTCAGTTCCTGTATTTACTGCTAGTCTAACCAGTGAGGATTCTTATGTGCATTCTCCCAGTATTAGTAACCAACCCAATATAAAATTCATACTGGGTTCTTTCTGGAATGGATGAAATTGTTGTTCTCTCTTATTTAACACTGTCCTACTGCCTTCCCTTTTTCTTTAACACTAAACATCATTGTGTGTGCCTGTTCATTCGCACATGGTTAGGTGTCAATACTAAAAATAAGCTTTCATTATGACTCTTCACACCACAATATATTCCCTAAATAGGTGTGATAAAGAATTTAATTTTTCCTACGCACATACAGGAATCTTCCTCTCCCAGAGTCTGGATATTAATTTAGAGTCTGAACTTAATATTTCCCAGATTTGGGCTCTGCCTTATTTCATGCATGAAGCTATGTATAGCATCAGAGATTATAGGTAGGGCACGTGGTGTGTACATCCACATGATTTATGTCTTTACTTAATTCATGAAGCCAATCAGATTTAGTTTTGGTTTGTACTTAGTTGAGTGTAAATTTGAATAAATAAATCAAATTTTCAAAGATAGGCTTCTGGATAGAATTTGTCTTTTTCTAATGTAAGAGAAAGACAACTGGCCGTCACCCAATGGGCTCTATCTACATATGAATCGTGCAGGAATTGACTCTGACTGAGGTCACCAGAACTGAAAGCATTCTCCTGGCTTAGTGAGCAGTGTTTGCAAGGGAGATGCAATTTGCATACAAGAAGCAAAAGACAATTTCATATTGAGAAGTATAGCCTAGCAATGTTATAAACAAGGGTTTTCTCCATGGTAGCACTATCAACATTTAGGGCTGGATAATTATCTGTGGTGGGGGCTGTCCTGTGCAGGATGTTTAGTACCGTCCCTGGCCTCTACCCACTAGATGCCAGTAGCACCCCCCCCTAGATGTGACAACAAAACATATCTTGCTCCATGTCCCTTGTTGAGTAGAATCAACCAGGTTAAGAACCACTGCTCTAAGTGGAGAAGAAGAGAAAAAGGTGAAAGACTTTTAGTAAGATTCTCAAAGCTTGAGTCTCCTTTGATTATAGTTTTGTGGGTTCCTCATTTGCTTAGATTTGTTTGGTTGATTAGACTTTGTGGTAGTGACATCTGCATTTCAACAGCCTTCTTTCAAAGTCAGTTTACATTCTAATTGAGTTGGAAGGGTCTTAATGGGTTTTCTACTTTGGGGAAAAGTGTTCTTGTACTTGAGATGTACATCAGCCAAAGTCAGAATCAGTGAGAGGTAAAATGAGATTTTAGCTTGCCCCTAATTCTTCCCACTTCCGTTGTTTAGACGCTGTAGACTAAAAGCACGAACTCATTATTTCAATCCTATGATTATAAAAATAGCCGTACATGGGTCACATTTTGCTGTGCAATCTAATTTCTCTTTGTGGAAAAAAGAGGAGTAAAAATAGGGGACGATGTATGTAGGTAGCCTATTGCAGCTATTCTAATACACTTGATTTTAATTTGTAGAACATGTTCCCCAATAAGTTGAACAAAAACTTTGTGACCCAGACTCTGCTACATACTTTTCTGGTGGGAAAAGTACATATTAAAATGAGCAATCAATAAACATGGAACTTTCCATTCCATGTGCCAGGGCCTATTTTATGAGCGTTATCCATGGGACTCTTATATTCTCACCACAATTCTATGAGGTGAATACTGTTAACTCCATTTTACAGATGAGAAAACTGAGGCACAGAAAGATGCTTTTTAAGTAACCTGCCGAGGTCACAGAACTGGTAAATGATAGAGCCTCCATTTTAATTTTTGTAGCTTAGCCTCTCATTTTAGGAGGCAAAAACCACAGTTCCAGCATTTCAAGTCATCTCACAAGAATACAAACCTCAGACAAGGTTAATCTGTGACCATGATGAAGTGAAACACAACAAGGTCATTTTATAATTTTGCCCAAGCACAGGCAAAAACAAGGTCACTATGACATCCACAAAATGCTAAACAACTTCCCTTTTGGCTAAAATGAGTGCTGCTTATTTACAAATTATAGTTTTCTTCTCAGTCTATGTAGTCTACCCCCTGGAGATACCCAGTCTTAGAATATTCCCTGCTTCCTGCCAGCATGCAATCTAGTGTCTAACCTAGTGTCTAATCAGGTTAAGAGGGCTCATATTTTCTTCCCATCAATGAAGTCCAGAAATTAGGAAGCCAAAGCTGGGAGATTGAAGTTTAAACAGTGTGTAAACATCAATCATTTTAAATGGTGGCTTATCACTAGGTGGCCTAAAAGTCATAACCATGTTCTCAAGAAGCCACACTGTCTGTTTAGTCACTGAAAATAAAGGCTATGTGGGCAGCTGGAACCACTTGAAATCAGGCACACTGCCAGAAGTCAGATAGGGTGTGGCCAGATATAAAAGGAAAAGGAGAAAGGCATGTGAGGCTTTTAGAGTTCTTGTGGGGAAGTTGCTTATTGGAGCTGAGGAGAAAACATAAAAATAGGATTTTACCACATAGACCTGGGGCATCAGCTTCTGATACGCTGAGGTTGGCCAGACCATAGGGATTTGCAAGTTTTATCAGTGACATCTGCACTTGATTGATTCTGAGAAACTCTGATAAAATTGACAGTGACTGCTTTTTGAGATGTGAAAAAGATAAAGTAAATGCACTGAGTCTCAAGTTGCCTGGCCCCTCCTTGAAAGTGACCCTGTTTCATAACTTGATTGTTCAGTAAGCACCCGGCACTCTTCTCATGCATGTAAGTGTAATATCAGGTGTTTTCTCAATAAATATCTTCCTTAAATAAATCTAAATGCCAATGTCATTAGTGGAAATAATCTGCTCTTGGTTTTACTAATCCCTGCTAAAGAATCAACCTATATTGTATTGTGGAGGTCAGTTTCCCAGTAGAAAGTTAGAGTTGACTTTTTCATTGGGAATATTAAACATTTTTAAATGGTGGTGGTGGTGTTTGATTGTGTGTGTGTGTGTGTGTGTGTTTGTTGTTTTTTTTTTTTTTTTTAACTTAGGCCACAACTTGTTAGGGTCTGTGAAAATTCAGTGGTTCATGACCAGCTGGGCTGGAACTGGGAAAAGGTGCAAAATTTAATAGATGTCAAAACCTCAGTATTCCAGATAAATATTTAATGCAATATTTTAAAAAATCATTAATGCAAAAATCCATGGTGAGAAAATACCAATTTTAAATAAAAACAGGATCTGACCCTGCACTTGTGTATCTTACCTCATTTGCCTTACCCTAATCTCATCCCTGATGGCTATTATTAAAAAATAGAATATAGAATATTAGAATGCATTAGAGATGGAGAGAGAGAGAGAGAGAGAGAGAGAGAGAGAGAGAGAATGGATTATAATAATGTAAGATGTAAAATGTGAGCTCAGAGCAGCAGCAGTTATGGTGAGGGATATGCTGGAGCCAGACTGCCTGCATGTGTGGCTTTGGGCATTTTACTCAACCTGGCTTTGCTTTAGTTTCCTCATCTGTAAAATGGAGATAAGCACACTGCTTTCATTTTTGGCAGGATGGCCACTTACTTTATCCAAACAAGGACAATTTTGGTAGGGGAAAGTGTCACTAACAGGCAGTACAGCTTTATAATGTTAACTAGGGGCCTGGTGCACAAAAATTTGTGCACTCGGGGGTCCCTCAGCCCAGCCTGTGCCCTCTCGCAGTCTGGGACCCCTCAGGGGATGTCCACCTGTTGGCGTGACTGGCCAGCCTGGGTGAGGCGCTGATGGCTGTTTGCAGGCTGGCCAAGCCGCCCAGTGGGAACCCTCACCCTATGGGGGTGTGGCCAGCCTGGGAGAGGGGCTGAGGGCCATTTTCAGGCTGACCACAGCTTCCATTGACCCATCGTCCCAGCGAGGCTGGCTGGAATCAGGTTTCTGGGGTTTATTTATCTTCTATAATTGAAACATTGTTGCCTTGAGTGGAGGCCATAGCCGGCCTAGGCAGACAGTTTCCTCCATCGCTGGTGCAATGGAAGCCTCATGTTTGCTCTAGCTCTATGGCTGCTGGCCGCCATCTTGGCTGGGTTAATTTGCATACAGCCGCTCTGATTGGCTGGTGGGCGTGGCTTATGTGTAACAGAGTCAGGGTCAATTTGCATATTACTCTTTTATTAGATTAGATTATTGCAAAACTAAAAAGCATTATCAAACAGTAAAACAGTTAAAGATTTATATCATGCAAAAATAACAAAACCATTCAATCATGAACATTCAGATGTTCAACAGCAAGACTATTTAGCCTCTATTTTGTTTCATGTTCATGGAATTTTCCATGTTTTTTACTGACCCCACCAAGTGGTAGGCTAGTGGTTTTATGGATTTTGCATGTTCTATCATGGACCAAAGCTGGTACCTGAGGTGGCCAGCAGGACAGGGGAGTCCCACCGTTGACAGAGACCAAGAAAAAGAATTATTTATCCCCAGTCTCTGTGTCTGAGTGTACTGTGTGTTATCAGCAAGCCCCTTTGATCTCTTCTGGAAAGAGTATCAGTTATGACATTACTCTGGAAAGAGCCAAAGAGGCCAAGGACAATTATAGTTATGTTCTACATTTCACCACACCTTAAAGAGAGAACTTGTGCACTACATATGTATACTCCCACCCCAGAAGATCACAGCATGACAGAAACCAGATGTACAAAGTGGAGGTCAAAAAACCCATCTCAGTTTGTTTAATGCAAGTGTTACTAAGTGATTGGTTTAAAATGAATAATCCAGGACAAATGCTAAGTCACAGAAGGCATCATGAAAATAGGCAAAACTAGAATGTGCTATGGTAAATTAGGCTGTATGATCATGCTACTCACACAGTTGTTGTGGGGATTAAGTCAAGTACTGTGATGGGAGGTGACTGGAAAAGTGCCTGGCATATGGCAAGCACTCAAGCCGTGTTAGCTCTTGTTACCATTTTTTTCTTACCATGGTTCAGACTCAGAAAACTTTAAAAGCGCTACCTTAGAGAAAAAGATGCCATTTCCTAAGGGACCAATAATTGGAAATGTCTCCTGCTCTTTTTTCCCCTCAAAATTTAATCATTAATGACAATAACTGCCTTACAAAGGTCAAGCATGATTTGTTTTGCTTTCTATCTTTCCCTCAAGTCTTAACTTTGTTAATTAAACTTCATTTTTGACTAGCCATTTTGAGATGCACAGTCAAATTGAAGAACATCTCCATATAAACCATATAAGCTTGGATTTCTCAAATAGTTTTAAAGAAAACAAAGCAGTGATTATAACCATATGAGTATATGGCTAAGGGTGAATAGAGGAAAAATGGACAGCAAGGTAGTCCAGGAATTGGGAAGTCAAAGCTGGGGTCAATTATTTATATGGATACTGGAGACCCTCTAGGAAAGGTAAAGTTTATAAGGGTGTTGGGTGGATAGTGAAAACGGTGCTAAAGTCATTAATAAGAAATGTGGTTGGAGGCTGATAGATAGCAGCAGTGACAGGGAAAATCAGCGATGAAGTTGAAAGACCTGAACTTCAGAGGCTCCAATGGAGCTGGATTTGAGGAAGGAGGAGAGGGAAATGATTGTTCACACATCACAATGAGAAGCAAGGAGGATACGTGAGATGGCAGGTAGTGATGGACATCAAAGAGAGACTTGACTTTTGAGTTCTACTCCAAATCTGTTTCTGTCACAATAGTCCCCATCCTAAGTAGTAACACTGCCCACACAGTTGCTTAATCCAAAAACCTGAGCCATATTGTTTTTTTCCTCACCTTCCCACATCAAATGCATCAGCATGACCTATTGGTTTTGCCTCCAAAGGATAAACCACTACAATGTGATTTTCATCAAGGGATTGCACTTAGTCCTGTTCAACAATGTATTCTAAGGCTGCAGACATGGCCTGGCACGCAGTAGGAAGCAAATATTTGTAGAATGAATGCATGAATCTTGAATCTGACCACTTGGCTCTAACCTCATGGTCAACACCATAGTCAAAGCCACCAACATCTCTCAACTATATTTCTGTGATGGCCTCCTAACTGATTTGCTGCTGCTACTCTTGACCCCACAGACTATCTATGCAATAGCCTGACACTTGGTATGTTGAAACTATCAGTTAGAATAAAAATCATTCCTTTACACTGGTCTGCAAAGTTCTATATGAACCTGAAATTAGCTCTTTCTCCAACGTCATCTTCTACTGCTTTGCCTTTCTCATTTGCTACTGCCTGCTCTAATTCTGCTCAACTTTCCCGAAACTAACTTTATCATAATAAGACTCACCAGGACTCTTGTGAAAAATACCACAGTAATTTAGTAACCTTCCTGTTGACTCTGATTCATAAGGTTGAGGGTGGAACACAAGAATCTGTACTTTTAACAAGCACTCCAGGTGGTTCTTATAAGATTAGGTGCAGATACAGCCTAAGATTCCTACCCATGGCATTTCAATTATTCAGATGTGAGAAGCAAAATGAAACTAATTTTCTATCTCCAGTCTAGGAGAACATGCAGTCAATGGTCACCTACTATGCTATGCCAGGGAATTCTGAAAATACTGCTTATGTGCTGAAATATCCTTACAGTCTAATAGAATTTCCTAGGTAGCACAAGTGACATCAAACTTGTGTCACTTTGTGCTAGACTCCTGTGGATAAGGTTGAAGAAATGGTTATTATAGGGAGGCAGGGAGGAGAAAATTGAGAAAGGCTTGATATTCAACAATGTACAGAAATGTGTGTGTGTGTGTGTGTGTGTGTGTGTGTGTGTGGCAGAACAGAATATATCTGAGAGAGAGAGAAGAGAAAGAGACATGGGAGCCAGCAGGATACAAGTCCAGAGTATGTGCAGGAAATATTTTGTAGATGCAGGTGGAACTCAGTGAGCTCATACACATATAAGCTCCACAGCCTAATCAACATGTAAACCATTACAGGCTTGACAAGGAAACATTTTGGTTTTTCTCTGATACGGTAGCATATAATTATGACTTTACCAGCAGGTTTAATTTATTGATTGGGGGCAGGAGGGGGTAGATTTGGAAAACTGTCTCTTATCTCCTGTATATAAATTTTTAATTTTAGTTTGCTAGTGATATTACCACCGGCACTAGCATTCTCCATACCAAACGGCATGTTTCTGTCCCAAAATCTGAAACTGAAAACAAGTGCAAGCTTTCTGTTGTCCTATATAAAATCGGCTTATAAACCAGAGCGATACTTCTCAAAGGTGTTCGTTCACACACTGCAGTTACTGGGGCGGGGAGGGTGCTTCAGAAAGACTGAATGCTGTGCTCCATCCCCAAACTGGGATTTACTCGGTATAGGGCGTGGACAAGGTTTGGGACTTTGGAAGCATCCCTGGGGTTATCTAATGTGCAGCCAAGTTGTTTGGGAACCACTGAACTGGATATTTTGAGCCATAATATTTCAAATCTCAGTCCTCTGGATAAAGTTCAGGTTTCTGCATTAAAGTTTAAGTTGAAATGATGAAATCCATATGACTGGATTTATCAAGTTACAATCAACATGGGTAGGAACCTTATTTATATAAAGTCAGCAACTGATGAAAAAGTTAAAGAAGTTATAGCACAAAGTTCCATATACACATACATACAATTAGCAGTGTTCAAAACATGATTTTAAAGTAATTTTGACAGATTAAGTATATCTCTCCAGCCAGAGTTGTCAGCTAAAACACAGGGCTCCTAGTTAAATTTGAATTTCAGATAAACAATGAATAATTTAGTAATACAGTCAAATCTCGGTTCTTGAACGTCTCCCATCTCAAACAATTTGGTTTTCGACCAAGTTGTTCACAGAAAAAATGTCTAGGTTGTGGAACAAAATTTCAGTCCTTGAGCTGATAACCCTCTCATGGTGATAACTCAGCATGACAAAAAGCATCTCTCAGACAACAAAGGAGAGAATGCTTTTGTTGTTGGTGAAATAGAATATTAGCATAGTTTTAAAACATAGAGAGGCCATCAAGCATGCTAATATTGCTAAGGGTGTGAAATAAGTAGTGATTACAGGCAATTGAAGAAGTAGGAAAACTGTTGTTGATTTGGATAAAGGAAAAGCAATTAGCCCCGCGACAGCCTTTCAGAGGAAATCACATGTGAACAAGCGAAGATTCTGCATATTGACCTGAAAGACACCCCTGGACCAAGTGCTGAAGTGACTTGTTAAGGCTAGTAAGGGGGTGGTTCAATAAATGAAAAACTCACACAAGTGTTTATTAGTTAAACAGTACACCAGACATGTACTATATATAAGAAAGGTTAAAACAGGGAATCATCTGAGGGTCTGGAATGGGTTAATTCAATTTACTTTATTTCTAATTGGGAAAAATGATTTGGTTTTTAAACAAATCACTTCTCGAACAGCATTCTGGAACAAAAATGTCCCATGTAATATGTAATATTTGTTATATATATATATATATATATATATATATATATATATATATAATTTTAAATAGTGTTTATTGTTTTTCTGAAAATCAATTTTAGCTGTGTGACTGTATTTTTATTTGCTAAGTCTGACAACCTTGCCCCAGTTGTAAATGACTAACCTGAGCAGCAATTCAGTATAGTAGAGCAGGGCAAAACAAAAATTAACCTTAGTTGCCCTAACTGGTTAGGCTCAGTGGATGGTGTATCGGCCTGTGGACTGAAAGGTCCCAGGTTTGATTCTGATCAAGGGCATGTGCCTTGGTTTCGGGCACATCCCCAGTAGGAGGTGTGCAAGAGGCAGCTGATCTATGTTTCCCTCTCATTGATGTTTCTAACTCTCTATCCTCTCCCTTCCTCTCTGTAAAAAATCAATAAAATATATTTTAAAAAATAACAAAAAAATTACCCTTAGTTTCTTGCTCATTATATGCTCTTATGTTTTCTGAATTATATTGCCTGGTTCACCACCTCAAGCACTACCTGACTAGCTGCCTGAGGCTCAACTGTACCTTATTCTGCCTCTTCTGTCGTTTTCGGAGCCGCAGGAACTCCTTGTGTTGCCTGGAGACAAAGTTCACTGCTGCGTATTCCAGTAAGGCGGCAAACACGAACAGAAGGCACACAGCCATCCAGATGTCAATCGCTTTGACATAGGAGACCTGAGAGAGAGAGAGAGAAAGAGGATCCATGACAGCTTGTACGGAACCCTGTTCCTAATGTTGTGAGCAAGAATGACCTCATTTGTGGATGCTGGGCAGAGCAGTGGATGTTACACACCCCACCCACAATGTCCTGAGCCCTTCTTCCATCTTTCTCAGTGTAGCCCATCTGTTCAAGTAGCCTCATCCTTGAGAACAGCTCCAAATAAGTTTCTTAATGAAGAAAAGAGACATAAAACCAAAACTTGGAGGAAAATAGAGTGGACACTATTCTTGAAACTACTCATTCTCTTCTATTTTTTTCTTAACATTTAAAAACAAATATCTTTAAGATCATTCCATAACTTGGATGAGAAATAAACTATGGTCTTTGGCTCTTTAAAAACCAATTTTTAATTTTTATCCATCCGTTGACCCTAACTGGCATGAAAACACATTTCTTAAATAGTTTCAAACTATCACAATTTAAGGATATTTAACCAAAATAAAACATCAAGGTTCTAGCCTTGGGGAAAGTATCTGGTTAAAAAGAACACTTTTATAACCCTTCAGTGGTTGTTGGAGTATTTAGTACATCTTACAATTTAATAAAGCAGATTTTCAAGAAAAATACTTTTTACTTGCAAAGGAAAGTGCCCCTCATATCACTTAACTTTCAATTATTTGTTAAATGTAAGGGTGAACATAACTAGATAAAAGCTGTAGTATATTGGACACCAGACTTCAAAAGATATTTATAAAACTGCCAGCTGAATATGTACTATCTAGTCCTGTTTTTTGTTTTTTCTTACTCTATGTTTTAAAATTCTTTATTGTTTAAAGTATTACATATAGTATTACATATGTCTCCTTTTCTCCCCGTTGGCCACCCCAACCCCCCAGCATTTTCCCCTCACCCCCTAGTGTCTGTGTCCATTGGTTATGTTTATATACATGCATATGAGTCCTTTGGTTGATCTCTTAGCCCCACCCATGCCCTCCCCTGCCTTCCCTCTGAAGATTGATAGACTGTTTCATGCTTCGATGCCCCTGGATCTGTTTTTGTTCATCAGTTTATGTTCATTATATTCCAGAAATGAGTGAGATCATGTGATATTTATCTTTCTCTGACTGGCTTATTTCACTTAGCATAATGCTCTCCAGTTCTTTTAAGGCCACATTCCTTACACCATTTGTCTCAGTCAATCTGAACTACTTGTCAGTCTCACATAAGTTGTGACAAAGTGGTCCAGCACTTTATCATCTTCAGCACTGTAAATGATCACTCTTCTTACCTGGGATGCTGTTCTCATTCTTTCTGATTAATAGACTTCTCAGAATCTTTCAGGACTTGGCTCAGATATCAGCTCCCCTGACAAGCTTCCCTAATCTTCTTGCTTTCTCCATTCTGGGTTAGGGGCCGCTTTTCTTTCCTTCCTTATCAGTTTCTATTGAGCCTGTCTGCTCTTCCTTCTTAGTCTAATTCCCTGACCCCACCACTAGACCTGTAAGTTTTTTTTTTCCTGACAGGCCCTGTGAAGTATTACTCTTGTATCACTAGTACAGGACATGACAAATAGTGAGTAAGCATTAGCTATGTGGGATAGATGGCTAAATAAATGATTGGATGACAGAAGGAAGGAATGAAGGGAATATTTGGCCACCTTTCCATTTTGGGCTTTAATTTCAACAATTCTACACCAAATAATATTGTCCACAATTTCATGTATTTGATATTTTAAAAAGTAGCCTATTAGCACATTTCAATTCTCTCAGTACACCTAGCATTCCTAGAGTGTTTCTTTCCTTAATAAGCAATAATTTGTCTTGTATTTGTTCTTCGGGAGCCATCCCATTCTCTTGTAATAATAGAACATTACCAATCACAGCATTCTCAGTTATATATTATTCAGATGGCCCATAAATGTTTTAAGACCCAATAATGAGAAGACTTTGTCAATGCTTGAAATATGTCCATACCAGGAGCTAAGTCCAATAGAACTGATCATCATTCCCCCCTACCCTGGTGTTTACAACACTCAGTAATTTGTACACCATACTCCCATCTCTTTCTGGCCATCAGCAGGCCAAGCACGTATTTGGCTTCTTTTATATCCGCTCATAAACGAATCCTTTCAGTCTCTTAATCATTTTGGTTGATCTCTGAGTTTCCTCCAAATCACGAACATCTTTCTAGCATTGAAGTGCTGGTATTAAATGCATTATTCACATGGATTTAGAGGGTGTTTTGAGACATCTATTACATATGGTGTGATGCCACTTGGTGCTAGTCTCTCAGGATTGAAATACCTTTTTGTTGCTTTTACCCAGCTCTGATGTCAGATTCTCTCTCTTTGGCTGCTAATCCTTAGATGTTTTCATCTCACATCTTCCCCTGTCACATTCTTTTTTATGATTCTTGGGCTTATGTGATCCCTTCCTGAACTACTTTACTACAGTCTTACAAAATAGTTTTCAAAGGTAATTAAACTCTCAGAATGCTAAGATGATTCACTGAGTTCCAGCCATATTTAATTTAGCAAAACATTGCAAGCCTACTATGTGGAAGGCAATGTACTAAGTGTTGTTGGGAGATGGGGCAGAAGAGATCAGGATAATTAAGATACACATGGATTCTTCCTATGACTTCTCATGCTATGCTCAGGGAAACCCCATTCACACTGTGATCCAGAAAGTATCATTCACATAGGTCAGGGAGCAACTTTTGGTCTATCACTCAAATCTGGACCACCGCACATTTTATAAATAAACTTTTTTTGGAACACAGCCATACTTATTCATTTACATGTTGCTTTGAACTAAAATGGCACTGTTGAGTATTGTGACAGAGAACATATGGCCTACAAAGCCTAAAATACTTACTATGTGGTATTTTACAGAAAACGTTTGCCAGCCCTTGACCTAGACTGTAGTGTTGTTTTGTTTGTCCTGGGATTATACATCCCAGTGGCCTTGCTTGAGACTTGAGCAGCCATTGGTCTATTTAAGAAGAATATCAAGTGAACATATAACTGATAGATGTAAAATGCATGGTCCCATGTGCCAAAATATAAGAAAGATCAAAAAGTTGATGGAATATGGGGAAGTTGATATTGATAGAGAAGATCAGAAAAGGCTTCATTCCTGGATGGTGTGGCATTTGACTTAGGGTTTGAGGAAAGCCAGGCTTTTGATGGGTAGAAGAAGATATAAAGCAAAGCCATAAAGATGGGAGAGAGAAGGTGGGTTCGGGATGAACAACCCAGTGACTAGGATATGCTGGGTACCTGGGAAGTGCATGGTTAGGTGTGGGCAGATAGGCTGGGCCAGCATATTGAAGGGCAGGCAGAGAGGTTTCAGTTTCAGACTGTTTTTAAGGATAAGCTAATGATGGTTCGAGGTGGGGTATTGATGTGTAAGTCCTTTTGTAAGATTTGTGAACTTTGTTTCCAAAAGCAAGATATTAGCAAAAGCAGACATTTTCTTATCTTACAGAAAGTTACCTCCCCTGATCTTGCCACTTTTCACCCTATACAGATCTAGTTATCTTCCAAGCTTTCTAACAACATCCCTGAATCCTTTGCTGGATCTCCTTTTATTTGTTATTAGGTTCTCTGAACTCTTTCCTCTTCAATTTTCACTCTTTTTAAAAATATTTTTATTGATTTCATAGAGGAAGGAAAAGGGAGAGAGAGAGAAACATCAATGATGAGAGAGAACCACCCATTGGCTGTCTTCTATACATCCCTCACTGGGGACTGAGCCCACAACCCAGGCATGTGCCCTTGACTGAAATCAAACCCAGAACCCTTCAGTCCACAGGCTGACACTCTGTCCACTGAGCAAACCAGCTGGGGCTCAATTTTCACTCTTAATCTTCATGTCCTTAATTAATTCATCCACTCCTATAGTTTACTTCGTGTGTGTGTGTGTGTGTGTGTGTGTGTGTGTGTGTGTGTGTGTCCTATAGGAGAGATTAGCCAAGTTCTCATGAATCAAATTTTCTCTTCCTGGAACACCAGCAAACTAGATTTTCCAGTTCAGTTGGGTCCCCAGTGGAATGTGGGCAGGAATAATTTACAGCACTTCAAGGCCTCTAAAATCTCCCTGGAGGTCCTTAGGACTTAACCCTTCTGCAGTAACCTTGATGTCATCCATTTAAGATGGCAGTGCCATAAAATGGAAGAAATCGGGATCCCTAAAAGACCCAGAACCACTAACTCCACAGTGGAGTTTAATGTGAATGAGAAGTAACATTTTATTGTATTAAGCCACAGAGATTTCAGGATTTTGTGTTTTCAACACTCTAAAATTCATCACTCAGTCATCACCTCTCAGCATCATTCCCATGTTAATTCTAAAATGCCTACAATTAGTATTTGCAAAATCAAACTCATTAGATGCTCCTCCTTCCCATTTATCTCATTTGCATCTTTCTTCCCACTAGCAACCCTAGTTTCACCATTGGGTCTTTCCTTGCCTTCATCTCTAATCAATCTATTGCAAAAGCTTACCATTTCTTTCTGCAGAGTGCCCTTGGGTTTAACTCTCTTGTCTCCATTCCAAAGATGTCACTACAACTCTGGCCATCAACACTTACACCTGGTTATTATAACAGCTTTCTAACTGATGTCCCTGTATTCAGTTCCTCCCGGTGGCACTTTATCCTTTTGCTTCTGCAAGATTAAATTTAAAACACCAATTTTATTTTGCAACACACCTGCTTAAGAACTACTCTGGCTGCCTATTATAGGCTTTAGCATCCAAGATCTCACACAGCATGTGGCCACCCTAGTTATTCAATCTTATTCCACTCTTTCCTAACACATACCTTGTACTTTGTTTAAGCAATTCTATTTACCCCTAAGGAAGCCAAGTCCATTCCTACTGAAAATCCCAGTGGTTCTCATATAGGTGTGATTTTGCACCCCAGGGGACATTTGTCAATGTCTGGAGATATTTTTAGTTGTCACAATGGGGGGAGGGGTTGGTATTACTGGCATCTAGTAGGTTGAGGTTAAGGATGTTGCTAAACATCTGATAATGTACAGGACAGCCCCCACAATGATGTTACCTAGCCACAAATGTCAATAATTCTGAGTTTGATAAATTCTGAGATTGATAAAAGAAATCCTCCCAAATCCAGGTATCAATGTCTATCCAGTTGTTCTCAATTGGGGGTGATGTTGCCCTGAGGGCATTTCTAATATCTGAAGATATCTTTCATTGTCCTAATTGGATAGTGGGGTTTTATCACTGGCTTCTAGTGAGAAGCCAGGCATACTGCTAAACAGCGTCAGACAGATCCCATGACAAAGAATTAGCCAAGCCCCAAATGTTAATTGTATAAGGTTGAGAAATCTGTGTACTATTCTCTCAGCATGAATATTCTTCCTGCCTTTTCTATATCTTTATTTCCAGATAATTCCTCAAGGAGTAGCTCAAATTCCATCTCCAGAGTGATACTTTCTTTGTCTGTTCCAGCCCACAGTGGTCTTACCCATCTTTAGAATCTGTAATGCACTTACATTTAGGATAATATAATTTAGCATTTGCTTCATGCATGCATGTTTTATCCATCCAACTAAAGTATAGGATACTTGGAGTATAAAGACCCAGTAACGTCTTTTGTATCTATGCCACTAATGACAAGTCTTTGTGCATATAGTAAAGGCCCCATAATTTCTGTTGATGGACACATTATTCAAGCCATACATAAATCCAAATTCTTTTCTCAGTCACTGCTATATATAAAGGTTTGGATACCAAAAATGAGAGAAAGAAAGCTAAAAGGAAAAAATGGCTTAGGTATTTTAAACCTGATAGTTGATGATATCCAGAGTACTCTTGATTACTAAAGGGCAAGAAGAATGCTTATTATTCTCATGACTTTACAATTCATGTAGTTTACAAACATACCTGGTAAAAAAATAGAGCCATTCAAAGGGTTTAGGTTTTTGTGGCACTAAGTAAACAGTGGATATTTGAGCAGATCAAGTAGATGGTAGAGTTTAGCTCTTTGCTCAGTTTTGGCATCATGCTGACATTTCCACTATTGTTCTTTCAACACTGACTTGGCATTTTGGAAAACTTTGTCAAGTTTTCTAGAGTCAGTCTTTTATTAATTATACTAGTAGCCTGTTGCAGGAAGATTCCTGAAAGAATAGGGCTTCCTGAGCCAGAGTGAAGCAGAGAAGGGAGCAAAGGCTGCCTCGGCTCTCTCCCCTCTCTGCTGCCTCAACTCCCATCTCTGCCACCCTGCCACCTCGGCTCCCTCCTGTCTCTGCTACCTCGGCTCTGTTCCCTTCTCCACTGTTTGGCTCCCTTATGCAGCACTTGGCTTTCTTTAGTCTTCACTCTATGCTGTCTTTAGTCTTCACTCTCCTGTGTATGCAAATTAACCGCCATCTTTGATTGGTTGATTTGCATGCAGTCACTCTGATTGGCTGGTGGGTGTGGCTTGGCTGGTGGGCATGGCTTAGGTGTCTTGGGGTGATGGTTAATTTGCATATTACTCTTTTATTAGAGTAGATACTCAGATTAGTATCAAAGGGGAAAACAAAACCATTAATTTATTTACTTTAGTCCCATAATTTGTTTTGTCTATATTAAAAAACAAACAAACAAAAACAACTATGTCATTTCCTGTGTCAAGAAGCCAATTGTTCATGAGTTGGGTCATTTTCTACCTGGTGTTTATCCCCAGCATAGAAGAGTGGGTCACTGTATAAGGATTGCCTAATTATCCTTTCAGCTCAGATATCCTGTCCATCCCTCATAGACAATGCATTCCCATGTGTGTATTTGCCAACTAAAATATGTCCACATTCCCGGCCCCTAGGCTGATTCCAGAGAGCTGTGACATTTTTCCAGCAGCCAATCAAGGAGGATTGGTTACAAACATGTATAGAGATGTTTTCTACAGTGGAGAAATATTACTAATGGCTATAATCAAGTATTATTTTTAATAGAAAAGAAACAAAATGGAATTCATAGGATAATCTCAAAATACAGAGATAGTTTTCTTTCTTTAAGTGGAATGATCTGTCACACCCACCTGCTTGAGTCAATGTTTAATTATTCATAAACTATACATGTAACCCATTGCTAAACCAAAATAGAAGCTTTTTTACTCTGTACAGTATAATTTCTTTTTATCTAATTTAGGAGAAAAATTGTAATTAACCTCATTAATGCAGCTGTTGAAATGAAAGGTACTTGTTGGTCACAGTAACCTGACTTGTGCTTCCATTATATGGAAAAGAAGACTTTGGTAGCTGCAATCAACTTTTTTATTAAGTGCTATGAAGTACATCACCATCGTCTCCATTCTAATTTTATGGGAGAGAAAAATAAATTTATTAAATACATGTGTAAGTCTTATACAACTAGTAATCAACAAAGGTGGAAATGAGAATTCTGGCTTTGATTTTTGGTTTTGTCTCTTACCTACATTCAATCACTGTAAAGATATCAGAAAAATATAGACTATCGAATTAATCCTAGTGCCAAAGATTCATGGTGTTGTACATTTTATCTTTATAGTGCACTACCACGTTGCCATTTTTATTGCCTAATTAAAGAGCTGACACCTTTTTAGTGCCAGGAAAATAAGATTTCATGGGCAGAGAGGGATAGTGGCAGCTCTGACTACCTGCCCTATCCAGTGTCACTATTACCACTCCATTTTCTATCTGTATCTTATGTTCTTGTTGGGTTCTGGGTAGAGAGTATGGAGTCAACACACTCTTACAAAGGTGATCTTTGCAGAAATAGCCAGCAGGTGGCAGTACCTCCAAGCCTGGTATCTTCAGGGGCCAACCAGTTACAAATGGTACTGGTTAACAAAACTCATCAGGACAGGAAGGTAGAATGAATGATGGATAGGGTTTACAACTTTCAGGGATCACTTTGTTGGTTTTGGGTGGCACACCGACCTAATTAGCTGATATTGTTTCCAAAGAGGAATAAGTTTCTGTCCATTATGTTGGTCAGAAAACTTGAAAGTATCTTGCCAAAGCACACCATCCATGTGGGTTTGGTGAGTACAGAAGTAGGAGAAAAGTAGAACTGCCAGCCCCAGAATACCGGAGAAGTACTAGGTGATATCCACTGTTGGAGATACCAGAGGGATAACCTTCAGAAAGGTACCCCCAAATGTCAGTCTTCAGCAAATGTAGGCAACTTGGGGAGGGAACCAAAGTGGGGAGGGAGTGGCACTGGGAGGAAGGAGAGGAAGCAGGACTCTGGGTCATCTTCCTGTGTTTGCATCTACCACATTCTCAGCTGATGGGCAGGCATAATGATTCCTTCAATAGTCTACTTCCTGTGGCTGCACCTTCAATGACAAAACAAGTGCAGCATATTGCTTCTCAAACAAGAGCAGGAGTAAGGATGGAGTGGGAGTCAGGAGCAGATTGTCCACTAGTGTAGGAAAAAAACAACAGCAAAAAAAAGCATCAGTTGGATTATCTCAGTATTGGAAAGACAACCATAGGCTTTTAGGGAATAATGTGCTGACACTCCACTTAATAGACATTTGTGTAGTTAGTGCATACATGTGGAGGGGAGGAATCAGGGGAGGGGGGGTTGGGGAGTATATGAAGATAGGAAAGAAAGGAAGGAAATGAATAGCTTTGGAACCAGGCCAGTTTGGATTTGATCCTAGATGAATGGCCAGTGAACTTGGGAAAATTACTTAATCTTTTGGAATCTCAGTTTCCTTATATTGAAGTAGGGCTCAAGGATTCCAATGTCATGGTGCTGTTGAAGGATTGAATAAGACACTTTATGTAAATCTTATCACTCATTTGGCAGATTGTAGACACGCAGTCACATTGGTTTGCCAGGAATGAGCTCTTAAAGACATTGCATAATTCAAAACTTGCATAATTCAAGGCAATGTTCCCTAGAGGAAAAAGTGTAAAGTAGAATTTGTTGTATTTCATGCTCTGCGTATGCATTAAGACTTTATTAGTATTTTTGTATTGCCCTATTTCAAATTCACATAAGCTAAGTTCACATAAAATGGGACTTGGTTGTAGTGAGCACTCCTGTATGTCAGGGGAACTGAGACATACTGTTACAAAAACAAAAGAAAACAACAAACCACCTCCACCATCATAAACAGAAACCTTGCGACAACACAACTATGTGTTATCTCCATTATTAATGTAAGAAAACTGAGTTTACCCATTAACTTTGCCAAGATCACACAGATAAAAAGTGGTTGAGCTGCTATTCACATCTACTCTGGTTTGATGCCACACTCTGCTTTTGTGGATCACTGACCCCTGTAGGAACTTCCTTCTCTGGGGAGTGAGTCAGGAGGATTACTCACACCAGATGACAACATCTGATGTGAAAGAGAGGTGAGAAAGTGCATGCAGGGGGTGGGTGAGGAAAGAAACAGCAGCATAGTCACCTGTAGCCAGAGAGATACTATGAAAAGAAATGTTTAAATATGAAAGATAACCAGGCTGTTCTTCATTTAATTTCCCAGTCTGCAATGAGTGCTGTTTCCACTTCATTTATACCCCCAACTACCCCACCCCAGATTCAATTTTCATACTTGTGAGCAACAAGGGAGAGGCAGGAAGTTTAATAACAGTCTAGTCTTGTTCTTTGAACTAAGGCTGAAAGGCCTTGGAATGAATGATGGTTAGAGTTTACAGTGATGACAAAGGCTTTCTGTTGTTTTCCATCTTGAATTACCCAGAGAGGGGACTTAATGGGAGGGGGAGTATGGAAAAGCTGAGGAGACCTCACCTCCTAGACTGGACTTACTGGCTATTATTTCTAAGAGGTATTCTCCTTAGATTAGCATGAGGAGGCCAATCAGGAAGGCAGCACGGACCAAACTGCTCATCCCTAACCATTTCTGAAACTCAGAACCTTAGCAGAGTGAGTGGGAAGGCCAGTGCTGAGTGAGGGTCAGTGTTGAAGAGCAGCAGGCTCTTCATTGTCAGACAGCAATCACAATAGTGTATCCTGACGCAAGCCTGATTCTGAGATGATTGGTGAGTAAGGTGGGTGAGGAATGAGGGATTCTGGACTAGAAAATGGAGGCAGCCTTTAGAAGCTCGGTTCAGCCTGCAGTGATAGAGAAGCCATTTATTCAAGAATACCATGAATCTTGTCGTGACTCCAGGGTACAAAGAGGTTTCTCCAGGTATTGAGTTTCCCCACTATGCACCTGAAGCCTCTGAGCACTAGGATGCTACGTCCTGTGGATGAGGACAGGTGTTTCTTTCATGTAGGGCCAAAGCACATGTCACAACTGAGAATATAGCACGAAATATTAATTTCTTTGAAAGGCAAACTCAGTGGTAGCCAAGCAGTTTTATTGCCCAACCTCCAGCCAGTGGCCTGGTTTATCATCATCTCTATACTTCAGTGTGAGTTCACAGTGGAGGCAGCAGGTTGGTGAGGATGTCTCCATGGGAGCCACCTTGAAAGAAACCTTCCATTCTTAGTATGAGACCCTGGACAATCATGCCTGGTGTGTGCTAAAGCTCTTGAAGCTAATCAGCTACCTACTAGTTCATAACATCCAAAGTGAAACTGAAATAGAATAATCCCAGGCCCCCATCATGTTCCAGGTTACATGTGGGGAGGAGAAAACAAGAAAAGGAGCTACAGGTCAATCAGAGGTTGGAAATTAATGTGGTGCAAAAGCCTCTGACTGAGCTGGTGATCTCACTTTTTGTTACTGTAAATTACCAAAGAACTGGCCTCCACTGTGTCTATTTCCTGTAGCTAAGCAGCATTTTGATGATAGTCAGCTCCATGCCTTTCTCTTCATCTCAAAAACCAGAACCACAAATCACCCACTTATAATGACTTATTTGCAATAGATATTAGCCTGCAGGAGTCTGTTATAATTAAAAAGAAATTCTACAGCCTCTTGAATAAAATGACACAGATAGATGTGCAAGCTCTTTGAAGAAATATAAAAGGCCATACATTATGGAGACATTATTATATTTCCATATGGAAATGTACAGATTGCTAAAAAAAGATAAATTGTAAATGTGAAAAGATTTTGTTTGGGCTCATTGAGCACATCAGTTTCTAATATATCAGTTGCATATATCTGTTTCATAGAGCTCAATTTCAGTTCCTTTGTGGAAATCAATCCTGTAGGATTATATAAATGAAGAGGAGGCAGCAGAGCTGTGATAGAGAGAGCTGTGAGAAGATGCCAGGGATATGGGTCTTGGCTTTGCCACTGGCTGACTTGGCCATGTCATTTCACCTTTCTGGGCCTCAGGTTACTTCTTGGAAATATGAAAGGTTTATATGACTATGTCTAAGGTTTCTGTTAACCCATGATCCTATAATTCCAGGGAAAGAGAAAGTGATGAGAGAGGAAACTAAGTCACTAGCAGCATGGGGTCTCAATCTCAAGAGTCCTGAGTCCCAGCAGTAGCCTCTGGCCTTCTTATCACCTTCAGTGTCATCCAATAATGCACATTCATTGAATACCTCTGTGGGCCAGGCAGAACTTGCCTAAAATGGTGAACTTGCTTAGAAATGAATTGTATTGGTGAAAAAAATTTACATGTATAAGCAGATGCACTGAGTTCACCTGCAAATTTAATGGCAAAGTCTCCTGTAAAGCATCAGCAACTCACTCAAGCCCTTGAACCCTTTTGCTTTTCCATCCAAGAGATTTTTCTAGCAGTTTAATAACTTTCTCAACTTGCATACAAGGAAGCCCAGAGCCCTCGCAGGGGCAGCTCTCAGACCCAAAGCGATGGAAGTTGGTGGGTAAAGACCCCAAATTTCCAGTTACTTGGTGGAACAAGTCTATGAGAATTCTGCATGGTGTTCCAGAGAATGTCCAGCTGGGTTGACCCCTGGTTGCCCTCCATGGTAACCACCAGAGTAATATACTTCATTGGCTTTTCTCCTTTCCTTGTTTACACTTCACACACTCTCACTTGTCCTTTCTGAGACAACATCCCAACAGAACTATCTGCATGCAAACACTTGTTACAGGATCTGCAGTTCACTGAAACAAATGACCCGAACCTGAAATAGATCAGGGAAGCCTGACACATAAACGATGCCTGCCACAGCATGTACTCTTTAGAACCAGGATGGCAAACAAACCATACAGCCTCCTTTCTTATTAATGAAAGCCCTACATTTGGCTGCTTTACACATCATCAATAAGAACGGTGTATTGACATGGTTCAAAAATGAATCCGGAGAACTAAGTATGAAATCAATTTGGGATCTTTATTACCCATGTAATTTAACACTCATCAACCCCTTTTGCTCTGCACAACTAGTTTTAAATTGATGACCTTAGAACCATGTAACTATAATAAAAGTTAGTATTTCCCATCTAATATATTGCAAAAAGTATTCAGCATGTACCAGCCTTCCTGCGAACAGGGAAATAATGACAGCACCTTATTTGCAGAAATATATAAATAATCTGTTCCATGTAGGTATGAAGTTTGCATATCATACTTAGGGATACTGAGTTAAACTTATATAAAGATATAGACATTTTGAAGGTACAAAATAATCCTTTTGACAGAACATCAATTAAAAATGTTAACAGCATTACACTAATGGATCAATGCAGACTTATTGTTAATAGTGCATGGTAGGCAGCCTTTAAAATGCCCCCCCCAATGATTCTTGCCTCCTGTTATTCATATTGTTGGATAACCCCCTTCTATTGACTGTGGGCTGGACCCAACAACTTGCCTCTAACAAATACAATATCGCAAGTGATGGGATGTCGCTTTCATAATTAGATTATAAAAAATTGACTTTCCTTTTTGCTTACACTTTCTTTCTTGCTGGCACTCTCTCTCTGGCTCTTCTCTGGCTGCCTTTGTGGAGAGGACTACCTGACAAGAAACTGAGGGTCACATTCAGCAAACAGTCGCTGAGGAACTGAGGCCTCAGTCTAATAGCTCAGGAATAACTGTAACCTGCCCACAAGCACATGAGTGAGTTTGGAAGTGGATCCTTCTCTACTTGGGCCTTCATGTGAGACTGCGGTCTCAACTGACACCTTGATTTTCACCTCCTGAAAGACCCTGAAACAGAGGTCCCAGTTAAGTTGTGCCTGGATCCTGACCCACAGAAACTATGTGCTGAAAATGTTGTTGTTTAAGTGGTTAAGTTTTTTTGGGGGGGGTAATTTGTTATGCAGCAATAGATAACTAATCTAGGATGTCTTTAGGAGAAGAGGGGAGAGAGCTGAGAGATAAATTGTTTATTTTGGGCCTCACAAATTTAAAATTTGGTAAGATTTGATGGTTTACTTTTGGACTTTTGTTTTAAAACACATTTTTTTTTT
>PVJC01015081.1:0-33890 GCA_004026665.1 Murina feae
AAAAAAAAGAAGAATGAAGTGAGTGTTTTCCCAAACATTCAAGGAAGATCTAAAACCTATCCTCCTCAAACTATTCCAAAAAATTCAAGAGGAAGGAACACTCCAAATTCATTCTATGAAGCCAGCATTGCCCTAATACCAAAACCAGACAAAGACAACACAATGAAAGAGAATTACAGGCCAATATCCCTCATGAAAATAGATGCCAAAATCCTCAACAAAATCCTAGCAAATCGGATCCAACAGTACATCAGAAAGATTATACACCATCACCAAGTAGGATTTATCCCAGGGATGCAAGGATGGTACAATATCCGCAAATCAATAAACATGATACATCACATAAACAAATTAAGAGATAAAAACCACTTAATCATATCAATTGATGCAGAAAAAGCATTTGACAAAATCTAGCACCCGTTTTTGATAAAAATTCTCAGCAAGGTAGGAATAGAAGGATCATACCTCAACATAATAAAAGCCATTTATGACAGACCCACAGCCAACATCATGCTCAATGGGCAAAAACTAAAAGCATTTCCCCTTAGAACAGGAACAAGACAGGGTTGCCCACTCTCACCACTCCTATTCGACATAGCACTGGAAGTACAAGCCATTGCGATCAGACAAGAAGAAGAAACAAAAGGCATCCAAATTGGAAAAGAAGAAGTAAAACTCTCCTTATTCGCAGATGACATGATATTATACATAAAAAACCCTAAAGACTCCATTAAAAATTATTAGACTTAATAAAGGAATTCAGTAATGTAGCAGGATACAAAATTAACACCAAGAAATCTATGGCATTTTTGTACACCAATAGTGAACGTACAGAAAGAGAGACTAAAAAAGCAATCCCATTTACCATCACACCAAAAAAACTAAGATACCTAGGAATAAACTTAACTAAAGAGGTAAAAGATCTCTACTCAGAAAACTGCAGGACATTGAAAAAAGAGAAAGAGGAAGACATAAACAGATGGAAGAACATACCATGTTCATGGATTGGTAGAATCAATATCATTAAAATGTCCATACTACCCAAAGCAATCTATAGATTAAACGCACTCCCCATTAAAATACCAACGGCATATTTTACAGACCTAGAACAAACTCTCCAAAAAGTCATCTGGAATAAAAAAATACCCCGAATAGCTGCAGCGATCCTGAGAAAGAAGAACAAAGTAGGAGGGATCTCAATACCAGATATCAAGCTGTATTATAAAGCCTATTCTCAAAACTGCCTGGTACTGGCACAAGAATAGACATATAGATCAATGGAATAGAATAGAGAACCCAGAAATCGACCCGAACCAATATGTTCAATTAATATTTGACAAAGGAGGCAATATCATACAATGAAGTCAAGACAGTCTCTTCAATAAATGGTGCTGGGGAAAAAAATGAAACTAGACCACCAACTTACACCATATACAAAAATAAACTCAAAATGAATAAGGGACTTAAATGTAAGACAGGAAACCATAAAAATACTAGAGGAATACAAAGGCAACAAAACCTCAGACATATGCCAAAGTGGTTTCTTCACCGATACAGCTCCTAGCGCATTGGAAAGTAAAGAGAAAATAAACAAATGGGACTATATAAAAATAAAAAGCTTCCCCACAGCAAAAGTAACCATCAGCAAAACAACAAGAAAGCCCACTGCATGGGAGAACATATTTGCCAATGTTATCACTGATAAAGGTTTAATCTCCAACATTTATGGGTAACTGATACAAGTTAACAAAAAGAAGATAATCCAATCAAAAAATGGGCAAAGGACCTAAATAGACACTTTTCAAAAGAGGACATTCAGAAAGCCAAGAGACATATGAAAACATGCTCAAAGTCATTAATCATCTGAAAGATGCAAATCAAAACAACAATGAGGTACCATCTCACACCTATAAGAATGGCTATCATCAACAAATCAACAAATGACAAGTGCTGGAGAGGATGCGGAGAAAAAGGAACACTCATGCACTGCTGGTGAGAATGCAGACTAGTGCAGCCACTGTGGAGGACAGTATGGAGTTTCCTCAAAAAATTAAAAATGGAACTCCCTTTTGACCCGGTGATCCCACTTCTGGGAATATATCCCAAGAAACCAGAAACACCAATCAGAAATGGTATATGCATCCCTATGTTCATAGCAGCGCAATTCACCATAGCTAAGATTTGGAATCAGCCTAAGTGCCCATCAGCAGATGAATGGATTAGAAAACTGTGGTACATCTACATAATGGAATACTATGCTGCTGTAGAAAGGAAGGAGTTCTTATCATTTGCAGCAGCATGGATAGAATTGGAGAACATAATGCTAAGTGAAATAAGCCAGTCAATGAAAGAAAAATACCACATGTTCTCACTCATCTATGGGTAATAATAACCATTATAAACTGGTGAACAAAAATAGATACAGAGGCAGAGCAGTGTCAAACAGACTGTCAAATTATAGCAACAAGGACAGGGAGGGTTGGGGAGGTTAATAGATCAACCAAAGGACTTTTATGCATGCATTTAAGCATAACCAATGGACACAAAATGCTGTGGGGTAGGGGAGGCTGTGGGAAGGGCAGGGGGAAAAAAAGATATATGTACTAATCTTTGTAATACTTTATGTAATTAAAAAAAAAAGAATGAACTGAGTGAGCAATGCAGATATCTTCAGGAGGTACATTCTTAGCAAGGGGACAGCAATTGCAAAGGCCTCAAGGCAGGAGCAGGCTTTCTTTGATCAACAGAGGAGACTAGAGTGGCTGCAATGAAGTATATGAGAGGAAGAGGGTCAGAGGCTCATCTGGGTCAGAGAAGTAGCTGGAATCTGGATCACATGGGGCTCTATGTCATTGTAAGAATTTAGGTTTTTACTCTTGAGTGAAACAGGAAGCTACTGAAATGCTTTTAATCCAAGAAATGGCATAATCTGATTTACACTTAAAAGGATTACTCACGGAGAATGAACTAAAAAGGATAAAGGAGTGGGGGAAGCAGGGAGACCAGTGAGGTCACTGAAGTAATCCTGGCAAGAGAGGAGTGTGGTTTGCATTAGGGTGGTGGTGGAGGTGACGAAAACTGATCAGATCAGATTCTAGATATTCTCTGAAGGCAGAGTTGACAGGATTAGCTAATTTTAGATATATCTACTCTAATAAAAGTGCAATATTGAAATTGACCATTTCTCAGGGATGCCTAAGCCACGCCCACCAGCCGATCAGAGCAGCTGTATGCAAATTAACTCAGCCAAGATGGCAGCCGGCAGCCATGGAGGTGGGTGCTGGGCAGGCAGCCAGGTGGGCAGGGCGGTGGTGGGCCTTGGGGTGGGTGAGGTGGTGCCTTCTCACAGTCTGGGACTTTTTTTTACTTAAAAACTCTTTTTTACTTAAAAAAAAAAAAAAGAGTTTTACAAAATCCCTTTCTTCCAACCAAGAAACCTGCCCACAGGCCACAGGAGCTTCTGCCGAGAGGACAGTGGCAGTCCCAGGGTCAGAGGGCACCTTGCTGCAGAACCCACCAGAGGTTTCTTAAAGGGCCTTTCAAAGGCTGAAGCAGGAACAGAACTGCTGTGTCTGAACCTTACATTTCTGTTGCGCGTCCATGTGGTGTACACATCACAGCTGGCACAGAGCTGCCTATGTTTAGTTCAAACACCAACCGCGCCCAGGCACATCTTCTCTGAGAAGTGAACCGAGAGCCGCAGCATCAGAGGCAGCAGGAGGACGACGAGCAAGCAGACTGGGAAGTCCTGGGCTCACTTGGATCCTCATCTCCACCGACTAATAGGAGAATCTGCTTCCAAATTAACTCAGGACACCTCCTTCCACTCTCTGAGGAGCGCATGAGTAATACATACGATGCAGCACGAGGTCGCAGGGCGCAAGCGCCCACTGCCGGGCAGCCTAGATCCTCTGATGCAGCCTGGCAGCTTTGAACTTGGACACCTGCTTGGTAACCTCTGACCCTTCTGACAGGACTTCTCTCTGCTCAGGGATCCTGGGCAGCCAGGGTGGGCCGTGGCTGGGTGCAGGGCGAGCCAGGGCGGGTGGCGGGCCAGGGTGGGCAGGGTCCCAGACTATGAGAGGGGGCTGAGGGACCCCCACTCCCCCAGTTGTGCACTGGGGTCCTAGTAAGAAAATAAAGGCAAGATGACACTAAGATTTTGGGCTTGAACAACTATAAGTATGAAGTTGCTATTTTTTAACATGAAGGACTGCGAGAGGAACAGGTTTGGTGAAACCATTATGAGTTCTGTTTTAGATCTTAATACTTGAGATGACGATTACATATCCAAGTGGAAATGTCAAGTGTCCATTAAACATTTGGTTCTGGAGTTCAGGATTGAGTCCAAATGTAGAAATATAAAGTTGGAAATTACTGATGTACAGATGACATTTAGAGCCCTGCGACTAAGTAAGTGCACATACAGAGTGAGTGAAATTAAGGAAAATGTCTGTAAAAAATAATATAAACAAAGCCACTTTATTATACTTTTAATATTTTTATTGATATTTTACAGAAAGGGAGAGGGAGAGTTAGAAACATCGATGAGAGAGAAACATTGGTCAGCCACCTCCTGCACACCCCCTAGTGGGGATGTGCCCGAAACCAAGGTACAGGCCCTTGACCAGAATTGAATCTGGGACCCTTCACTTCGCAGACCTACACTCTATCCACTGAACCAAACCGGTTACAGCTACAAAGCCACTTTAAAATGGAGTTGAAGCTGCCATCATTCTTACTCCTAAACCTTTGGAATGTTAAAACTGGGTAAATAGCCTTTGGACTGGGCCTAAAGCAATACTGTATCTCAAACAACTGTTTGCAAAGATAATAGGAAAGCAGATATTATGATTATTGAATTGAAAATTAAAAACATTCTTTAGAATTAGCATCACTGTATTAGTTTATCTGCACTTGTAGAAATGCTTTCCTTGTAATTTTTCCTTTCCCTTTCTCTTGAAAACATTCTTTGCCTTTGTCTCCTAATCTGAACACTGATTCAGGTTTCTGCCTGAATCAGTGCTTCCTGAATAACTATTCATCTGATCTCAAATAAAAACTTGCTGGCTCTCTTTGGCCTTTTATTTTTAGGTTAGCAAGTCTGAGACCTGAGGCCAGGGGGCTCAAATTTGGTTGAAGATTGGGTGATGAAAAGATAAAAAAGGAGTCTGAAAAGGAGAAACCCTGGGATAAAAGGAAAAATAAGAGACTTGGGCTTCACTGGAAGCCCAAAGAAGAAAATATTCTAAGAAGGAAGGTGAGAACAGTGGCCAAATGAAAAATGAGAACTGTCCACTTGGCATTATAGAGATCATTAGAAAAAGATGATTCTCTGGAGTGGAGGACACAAAACCTTGGGTGGAGTGGGGTGCAGGAGAGAATGGACGTGGAGACAGAAGAGCCATCCCTTTCAAGGAGCTGTGCTGAAAAGAACAGGAAAACAGAGGTAGCCGTGGATGTGGGGTCCAGGCAGAGTTCTTTGTTTTGAACGTGGGAGAAATTCCAGCATGTTTTATTGATATAACAGGAACACAGGAGACAACTGCTGGAGCAATGATCTTGAGTAGGAGAGAGGGGATGGGAACTAGCACTCAAATGTTAGGGAATGAATTACAGAAGATCGCAGATAGTTTATCCCTGGAGAAGGCAGAATACATAGTTATAGAAATGATTCCCAGGATTCCAGGGTGAGGTGATTTGGTGCCATTCATACATACTTTTCATTTACTTTTATTTTTACAACTACCCTGTGGGTTAAAGTTTATTGTATTTCTCACTTTATACAGAAGGAAAACTAGAATGCCTGAAAGGTTATGAGATTCACCCAAGGCCACAGTGCTAGTAAAATCTGAGATGGGATAAAAACCCAAGTGTTCTATTTTACTGCCCATGGAAGTTTCTATCAGAGTAAATTGGTTCCCTGTGGTCACTGCCATTAATAATAAACAATAAATCCCAGAGTAGAAAGGGGGCAACTGAAAGAGTTGGGGGTTAATCAGAGAAGGAATCAGAGAAGGAAACTAGAACCTCTGTTAAGTGCTTTGCCACAGAAGACAGTGGTTTTGTGACAATAGTTTCTTCTAAGAATTATTAGAGAAGGTACTAGATGTGTTAGAAATCGAGATAGTGGAGGTGGTAGGGAGCCTAAAAGAACATCTCAGAATTCAGAGGAAAATACACAGAAGAATGAATTCTGAAAATAAAGATCAGAGATATGGAAGAGAGAAATCCAGAAGACCTAAAATAGAATAAAAGTGATTAATAGAAGAGCTGGAGAAATAATGAATAAAATATTTTCTGGAGGAAAGGAAATACTTGAATCTTTAAATTAAAAAGAATTCTTGAGAGCTTATAAAAATTCATAAAGAGTCACATCTAGATGCATCCTGGTAATTCTGAAATTGTAATTACCAGTAGGATATTCATTAATCTTAAATGCCCATGGACTATTTAGAACTCATCAGGCATGTTCCCTTGGAAACTTTATATGCTCTTTCTGGAATGCTTTTCCACCAGACAGTCATAGAGCTCACTTTCCCTCTTCAAGAAGGTTTCTGCTTAAACTTCACCTCTGTGATCAAACTATTAAAATATTAACCCATTGTCATTTTCTCTAGCCTTCCCTGCTTTATTTTTTTTATAGTTCTTAGTGCTACTAAATGTTGTACTATACATTTGCTTGTCAATTATTTGACTCTTCCATTAAACTTAAACGCAGGGATCTTGTTGGTTTGGCTCATTATTAATTCTTCAAGACAAAATATTGCCCTAATAGGTTTGGCTCAGTGGATAGAGTGTCAGCCTGTGGACTGAAAGGTCCCAGGTTCGATACCTTGGTTGTGGGCAAATCCCCCGTAGCAGGTGTGCAGGAGGCAGCTGATTAGTGATTCTCTTCCATCAATGTTTCTAACTCACTATCCCTCTCCCTTACTTTCTGTAAAAAATCAATAAAATATATTAAAAAAAGACAAAATACTGCATGGGAGGCACTAAGCACTGCAATGAATATACAAGATCACAATGAAAACCTTAAACATTGATCAAAGTAGAAATTTCTCAGACTATCTTTTGTCAGCCAAAAAGAAGTTATAGTTTGATAAAATATTTACTCTACAAAATTAAATACTGTAAAAATATTTCAGATAAATATATTTTATGAACACATGACATAAAGGCAGAAAAACAAAAAAGAAAAAAACATATTCTTGAGAAGATTAAAAAGTTCTACCCCAAATATTAAAATCAAAATTAAAAGGCAAATGAAAAACAACAAAAACCCTTCATAGTGCTTTTAAATTAAATTTTCAGAAAAAAAGCAATAATTTTAGGAAATGAGCAAAGGTTATGCATGGGCAATTCACTAAATAATAAAATGGCTCAACCTATCAAAAGTTTTTAAACTTTAGTAATGAAGGGAGTGCATTAAAGTAACAAGAAAATATCCTATATAATAAAGAGGGAATGTGCAAATTGACCGTCACTCCGGTCAATCTGCACACACAGCTGAGGCTAAGTTCCCATAACGAGCCTTAAGGAGCAATCAGCAGGGACCTGAGGCTGTGCGCCCACCCACCCTGGCCCCAGACCAGGGGACCTGAGGCTATGCCCCCCACCCAGCGGGACTTGACAGGGTCCTCAAGGTGTGCCCTCCGCCCTGGTGCTGGGCCAGGGGACCTCAGGCCATGCCCCACACCCCAGCACCAGGCCAGGGGACCTCAGGCTGTGCCCCCTGCCCTGGTGCCAGGCTGGGGGATCATAGGCCACTCCCTCCACCCAGCAGGGCTTGATGGGGGACCTCAGGCCGTGCCCCCCTGCCCTGGCACCCAGGGTACCTGAGGCTGCATCCCCCAACCTGGCAGGGCTTGACAGGGTGGGACCAGCTGGATCTGGATCTAGCCCAATGAAGGGGGGCCGTCCAGGTTTGGGTCTCGAGTAATTTTGAGGTGCATGTGGGTGGTTGAAGACTTGACTCTGGGTTGCATGGTGCACCCCAGACTCTTGACAGGAGAAAGATTTTCATATACGTTTTACTAATTTTCTTTAATCTCTGACACTTATAGAGAAAGGGCAAATAGCAATATTAAAATATTTCCTCTAATTCATCCCCTTTTAATGTGCACGAATTTTGTGCACTGGGCCACTGGTCATTTTATAATTATCAATTTGGCAAGAATTTAAAAGATTGATGATGGGGGGTGGGTAGAGGTAAAAGAGGGCATAGAGTGGATAAATGGTGATGAAAAAAAACTCACAAAAAATTGGTGACACTACATTAGCGTATCATAAGAAAATAGACACACAGCCTATAGCTAGTGTGTACTTCTAACAAGGCAATGTGAGCAGAAATTAAACCACTTATGTGTTCTGATGAAGCAATTCCATATATGAGACTCTATCTAAAGATGTATGTAGGGGGCCCTAATTGGTTTGGCTCAGTGGATAGAGCATCAGCCTGTGGACTCAAGGGTCCCAGGTTCGATTCCAGTCAAGGGCATGTACCTTGGTTGCGGGCACATCCCCAGTAGGGGGTGTGCCGGAGGCATCTGATCAATGTTTCTCATCGATGTTTCTAACTTTCTATTCCTCTCCCTTCCTCTCTGTAAAATAATCAATAAAATATATTTAGAAAAAAAAAGATTGGAAGTCTAAAAAGATGAGATTAAAAAAAAAATGTATGTAGGGGACATGATGAAGATTCTGTTAAAAATGGAAACGACTTGCAGAGAGCTTTAATGTCCTACCAGAGGACTGATTAGCCCTGGCCAGTGTGGCTCAGTTGGTTGGAGCATCATCCCATATACCTAAAGGTTGTGGGTTCCATTTCTGGTCAGGGCACAGGTTTGATCCCCAGTCAGGGCGTGTACAAAAGGCAACCAATCGATGTTCTCTCTCACATTGATGTTCTCTCTCTCTCTTTCTCAATGATACATATCTTTGCTCATGTTAAGATGTTAAACAATGTTGGGTAAATAAGGTAGGTAATAAAACTGTTTCACATGCTCACAACTTAAACCTACTTTTGTCCCACCCTGTATGTGTAAAGAAACCTTATTTTTATAGAAAAATATATACGTGCATATATATACGCATGTGTGTATGCATCAAAGATGGACTGAAAGGCTTTTCAATCAAATTTTCACAACATATGTCTCTAAGTGTATAATTATGGGGGATCTTTGTGTGTTTTCTTCTGTATTTCTTAAATCCTTAACTGAGGATAGGTTTATTGATTTTAGAGTGAGGAAGGGGGTGGGGAAAAGAGAGAGAGAGGAGAAACATTGATCTGCTGCATCCTGCATGGCCACTACTAGGGATTGAGCCAGAAACCTGGCATGTGCCCTGACCAGGCCAACGCTCAACCACTGAGCAACACTGGCCAGGCATGTCTGGGAAGTTTTACCCTTAAAGATTCCTTTGGTTACCTCTGGGTTGTGATAGTCAATTTACTTAAGTTCATAGTTTTCCAATAACCATGTATTAATTTTAAAATATGTATTATCTTATTAAAAAATTTTTAAAAATGTTTTTATTGATTTTAGAGTAAGAAGAAGGGAGAGGGAGAGAGAGAAACATGGATCAGCTGCCTCCTGCACAGCCCTTACTGGGGATTGATCCCATAATCTGGGCATACTCTCTGACCAGGAATTGAATCAGTCGCCTATTGGTACATGGGTTTCTGAGCCACACCGGCCAGAGCTAAACGTGTATTTTTAAATTCTGTAAATGTAATCTTATTCCCAAATAGCAGAGGGACAAGAAAATACTTTTTTTAAAAACAAGCTTCTTGAACAAATAATAGCTCAGGATATTCTAAAAACAGTTCTATTTTTGCTTGGTTAATTTCCAATAGTTGAAAACTTCTTGATTTGGTAACTATATTCATGTGTACCAAAGTTTTACCTGGAAAAGAAGTAAAAGTCACATGGATATGTCCTCTGTATAAGTGATGCCTCTTTATAGCCCTTCTTGACTGATGGGTTTGTTATGTTTCTGCACCTGTTCTATTTCCTGCAATGTTCTCCAAACAGTTACAGAAGCATCATGCTCCATCCACTGGTCATATTTTGGATTTCTGATAATGCGAATGAAAACTGCAGAGAATACAGCAATTCAAAGAAATGAATGTATTTCCACAAAATTCTTATGGGGTCAGTCAACTTAGTTTAAGGTGACCAGATTTTAACATTGGTAAAGCGCTACACTATTAACTGGGGGGGGGTGGGGGGGTGGGGAGGGGAGGGGGGGTGTTCTTTTTATTTATTATTATTACTTAAAATATTACAAAGAGTAGTACATTTGTGTCTCTTTCCAAAAATCAGGACTTTTTTTAAAATGCTGCGGGACACGGGACAAATTGTTAAAAATCGGGACTTCCCGCCAAAAGCGGGACGTCTGGTCACCTTAAGTTATGACATGAAAACAGCTACTCTGGTTATACAAATATCTCCCTCTTATTAAATCTCACAGTATACTACCAGGCTAAGCTTGGTGCTATTTATCAACCTTTACTTTGGATATTTGTACGCAAGTTTATACAAACCTCCCTTATAAAATCATTTGCAATTTTAAAATAGTGACTGTAACTTTTAAAAAATATTTTTCTCCCTGAATTCTAGTAGATTCTGCATATATTTGCAAATTCTTAATAAATGTCTAATGCCTAGACCTAGCCGGTTTGGCTCAGTGGATAGAGCATCGGCCTACAAACTGAAAGGTACCAGGTTTGATATCGGTCAAGAGCACATGCCCAGGTTGTGGGCTTGATCCCCAGTGGGGGACTTGCAGGAGGCAGCCAATCTGTGATTCTCTCTCATCATGGATGTTTCTATCTCTCTCTCCCTCTTCCTTCCTCTCTGAAATCAATAAGAATAAATAAATAAATATCTAATGCCTAACCCCAAGAAATTCATTACAAAAACACAAGAAGTTGTATGCACAGGAATATTTTTTGGGAGTACTTCACAATTAAAATATCCTATATAATAAAGAGGGAATATGCAAATTCACTCCATCACAAAGATGGTGGTGCCCACAGAGGAGGCGGGGTTTCCGTAACACAAGATGGCTGCACTCACAGTGGAGGCTGAGTTCCCGTAATGAGCCTTAACGAGCAATCAGCAGGGACCTCAGGCCGCACCCCTGGCCCTGGCACTGGACCAGAGGACCTGGGACTGTGCCCCCCCCCCCCCCCTGTCCTGGCAATAGGCTGGGGGACCTCAGGCCACGCCCCTCGCACAGCAGGGTTTGATGGGGGACCTCAGGTTGCTCCCTCTGCCCTGGTGCCAGGCTGGGGGACATCAGGCCGCACCCCCCCGCCTGGTGGGGCTTGACAGGGAACCTCAGGCTATGTCTCCCGCCCGGGGGGCTTGATGGGGGACCTGAGGCTACACTCCCTTCTCAGTGGGGCTTGATGGGGGACCTGAAGCTGTACCCTCCTCCCAGTGGGGCTTGATGGGGGACCTCAGGACACACCTCCCCACCCTGGCACCAGACCAGGGAATCTGAGGCTGCACCTCCCACCTGGCAGGGCTTGACAGGGGACCTTAGACAGTGGCCCTCGCCTGGCAGGGCTTGACGGGGGACCTCAAGGTGCACTCCCTCCCCCCCTGTGCTGGTCCCAGGGACCTCAGACTGCTCCCCTCATCTTGGGCCAGGGGACGTCGGGTTTTGCCCCTGGCCCAGCGGGGCTTAATGGGGGACCTGAGGCTGCACCCCACTCCCAGTGGGGCTTGACAGAGGTCCTGAGGCTGGGTTCTTCCCTGTGCTGGGCTGGGGGACCTGAAGCTATGCCCCCCTCTTGGCGCTTGGCTGGGGGACCTGAGGCTGCGCTCCCCGCCCAGTGGGGCTTGACAAGGGTGGGACTGGCGGGTCTGGAACTAGCCCAATAGTTGGGGGGGAGGGCTAGCCGGGTCTGGGTCTCATGCGATTTTGAGGCACACATGGGTGAGCAGGGACTTGACTCTGGGTACCGTGGTGCACCCCAGACTCTGACAGGAGGAAGATTTTCATGTACATTTTACTAATTTTCTTTCATCTCTGACACTTCTATTATAAAGGGCAAATAGCAATATTAAAATATTTCCTTTCATTAATCCCCTTGTAATGTGCATGAATTTAGTGTACTGGGCCACTAATATAAGTATAAATACTCTTTAGTAGACAGTAAGGCGCATCTCAATAATGAAATACTATACAGTGATTTTAAAATGTAACAATGATATAGTCAATGCATTATTAAATGAGGCAGGCCTAATGGACATTCCTACCTGAGTAGTCAACACATTTTGCAGCTGAACCCAGTGACAGAAACAGAGAGGAACATAAAGGCATGGCAGCTGTGATCTAGCAGCCGTCATTACCATGCAGAAAACAAAGTCCCAGACAAGTAGCTGCCTGCCTTCATCTCCCAGAGAAGTAGCCCCAGCAGACTCTGTAGCTGCTAAGTGTCAGATTACAGCACACACTCTTGGCAGCCCTGATGACTAGAGAGCAAAAACATTTTTCCCTGAGCAGCAGGTGCCATACTCTCACTAAACCCATGAACAGTGGCCAAGACACAGAGGTGTGTCAACTGAAGTTTGGCATCCACCATTACTGGGAGGAGAATAAGGCCACAAATGCAAGAACAGGCCCAACCTGCCCCCATCCATTGCAATGGAGTCCAGTGGAGGCACCTGAGACACCTCAGATAGTATGGCACTACTGGTAGCATGTTGTTGTAAGCAGCTCTGGGATCACAGAGGCCCCATCACCCACCACATTTCCTCACCAAGGTAAAGCCCTGAGATGGAGGTGACGAAGGGGATGCCCACCTCCCCAGGAAATAGAGAGTATTTTCCACAGTGGCGGAAACACCACCCTACAGAGATCCTGGAAGCCCTAGCAGTGCAAGCAAGAGAAAAATAAAAACTTGTACCCGCTACTAGAAAACAAAAGAAACTTTCTTACCCACTTCCTAAAAGAGTAAAGTGTCAAATACATTTATTAAAAAGCAGTTTTCATTCCCATAAAAGTAGAGACATAATCCATCAGATACCATGAGTAATCTCCAGAAAATAAGTTTAAAGACATGAAATGTGATTTAAATGACAAATAATTTGAGACTGAAGTTTATGGAAAAACTCCATGTGATACAAGAAAACTCAGAAATACAGTTCAATGAACTGAGAAATAAAATCAATAAACAGAATGAGTACTTTACCAAAGCAATGGAAACTATAAAAATAAAAAATTCTGGAGCTGAAAAGCTCAATAAAAGAGATGAAGAATGAATTAGCAAGACTTAAGAAACAGAGCAGTCCTAGATAGTTTGGCTTAGTGGATAGAGCATTGGCCTGAGGACTGAAGTGTCCCAGGTACAATTCTGGCCAACGGCACATGCCCAGGTTGTGGGCTCAATACCCAGTGCGGGCCTTGCAGGAGGCAGCCAATCAATGATTCTCTCTCATCACTGATGTTCCCATCTCTCTCTCCCTCTCCCTTCCTCTCTGGAATAAAAATATATTTTAAAAAAGAAAGAAACACAGCAGACCAGATGGAGAAAATAATTAGTGACATCGAAAATATAAATCTAGAAATAATTCAGATGAAAAGCGGGAGATCTGAGAGTAAAAAAGAAAAGAAAGAAAGGAAGAACTCTCTGATGAAGAACTATCTGACTTCATCAGAAAGAACAATATAAGAATAAGGATTGTCTGGCCAGTGTTGCTCAATGGTTGAGCATCAAACCATGCACCAAGAAGTCACCGGTTCCTTTCTGGCTCAGGGCACAGGTCCAGGTTGCAGGCTTGATCCCCAGTAGAGGGCGTGCAGGAGGCAGCCCATAGATGTTTCTATTTCTCCCCACTCTTTTCCTCTCTAAAAACTAATAAAAAGACATTAAAAAAATAATAATGGGTATACCTGAAGGCCGAGGGAATAGAGAGCCTATTTAAACAAGTAACTGACAAGAACTTTTCAAACCTAGTATTAAAAAATGAATTCTTTAAAAAAATCTTTATTGTTGAAAGTATTACATTATGCCCCCTTTTCCCCCCATTAACCACCTCCAGCCTTCCCACAGACCTTCACTACCCTATTGTCTGTGTCTATGGGTTATGCATATATGCATACAAGGTCTCTGGTTGATTACCTCCCACCCACCCACCCACCCACCCACCCTCCCTCACCTTCCTTCAGAGATTCCACACTCTGTTCCATGCTTCTATGTCTCTGGATCCTCTTCATTCACCAGTTTATTTTGTTAATTAGATTCCACATATGAGTAATATCATGTGATACTTGTCTTTCTCTGACTGACTTATTTCACTTAACACGATACTCTCCAGGTCCCTCCATTACTGAAAGACAGAAATCACCAGCCAAGATTAATTTATCCAGCAAAGTTATCCTTCAGATATGAAGGAGAAATAAAGGCTTTCCAGACATACAGAGGTTGAGAAAATTTACCACAAGACCTGAATTATAGGAAACACTGAAGGGTGTTCTCTTACCTGAAACAAAAAGACAAAAGGATACAAAATTATGAATAAATGACAAGCAGACAGAAGGAAGTAGAAAATTGTAACTCTTGTTCAGAATATGATCTATATATATAAAACCCTAATATGCAAATAGACCTAACAGCTGAACAACTGGTTGCTATGACGTGTGCTGACCACCAGGGGGCACACACAGGATATGGCAGGCGTTGGCAGCAGGCGGCAGAGCACAGAACATGGTGGGCATCGGCTGCAGCAGGATGGTGGAGAAGGTGAGCGGGGGCGCCAGACCAAGGCAGGGCACCAGTTGCTATCATCAAAGTGAGCTTCTGGTGGTTACTGAAAATTCTTTGCTCCTGCATGCTGTGGTCCCACTGGGCACTCGCACCTGCTCCTGGTGCCAGAGTTGCTGCTCACACCCACTGCCAGCGCCGGCCCTTATCTCTTGGCACCATCATCAGGTGCAAGAGGTGGCTGCCAGCCCTGATTGCCCCTCAGGGCTTCTCCACCTCCCCCTGCTCCTGAGGAGCTTTTGGGACTGGCATCTGGCTCTCACACCCACTGCTGGTGACAGCCCGGCTCACACCTGCTGCCATGCCAGAGCTGCTGCTCACACCTGCTTCTGGTGCTGGTCTCAATCACTCTGTGACATCAGCAGGTGTGAGCAGGGCCAGTGCCGGGAGCAGCGGAGGTGGGAATGGGGCTGCTGGCAGACAGGGGACTGGGGGCCGTGGTGGGAGGGGCTGGGTGGGGGTGCAGAGGATGGACCAAGACCTTCCCCTGTGCCCACTGCAGCCTCACGGCCCACAGTTCCTTTCAAGGTGCACGAATTTGTGCACTGGGTCCCTAGTCTGTATAATAAAAGCCTAAGTGACTGTTTTAGCAGAACAACCAGAACAACGGATTGCTATGATGTGCACTGACCACTAGGGGGCAGATGCTCCACATAGGAACTGCCCCCTAGCAGTCAGTGTGCTCCCACAGAGGGAGCACCGCTCATCCAGAAGCCAGGCTCATGGCTGGCAAGTGCAGTGAAGGTGGGAGGCTCTCCTGCCTCCATAGCAGTGCTAAGGAGCAGTGAGCCAAGCATAAGGAGCAGTGAGCTGGGTGGTAAGGAGTGAAGGGTCCCGGACTGTGAGAACAATGTCCGACTGTCGAAAGGCGGACGTCCCCTGAAGGGTCCTGGACTGTGAGAGGGCACAGGCCAGGCTGAGGAATTCCTCCCCCCTTCCCCCGTGCACGAATTTTGTGCACCGGGCCTCTAGTTAAACAATAAATATAAAATAAAGGTTAAAGGAGGTAAAAACATTTTTAAAAAGAACACAATCATATTGCAAGTTGCAAATGAACTCACAACATACAAAGGAATAATTTGTGACAACAAAAACATAAAAGGGGTGGGGGCAAAGGTCTGAATTTGTATAAGAGAATGGAGATAAGATACAACCAGAAGAAAAAGTACTACTGTATATATGAAACTTTCTTTTAAATACACCTAATGGTAACTACAACATACATACACTCACACACACGTCTACACCCGAGACACATGACAACAAAAAAAGAGGAAACAGAGGGTAAAATCATAGACTACTATCAAATTAAAATCACAGACAGAAACGTAAGGGAAATGAAACAATGGGTATACAGAACTACCAGAAAACAAAAGACAAAAGTATCTATAGCATATCCTTATTTATATATATAAAAGGCTAAGTGACCAGCTGACCGGCTGGTATGACATGCACTGACTACCAGGGGGCAGCTGCTCAATACAGGAGCTGCTGATCAACAGTAACTTTGCAGAGTGCCCTCTTGCACTTCAGAGCCCCTTGGGGATGTCAGACTGCCAGTTTCAGCCCGATCGCCGCAGGCCAGGCCAAGGGACCCCACTCACTCCATAGATGCCCTTCAAGCCCTGGTGCTGCTCCAGGTGCAGCTGGCTGGAGAGGGGCCGTGGCAGGTTGGATCCAGGGCGTGTCTTACCTAGTCCCACCCCGCTGGCCACCTTCTAATTAATTTTCTTTCAATGAGCACGAATCCATGCACAGGCCTCTAGCATATCTATAATCACCCTAAATGTAAATGGACTCAACTCACCAATAAAAAGGCACAGAGTAGCTGGATGAATAAAACAGCAACAAGAAAGCTATATGCTGCCTTCAGGAGATACACCTCAGGTGCAAAGACAAACACATAAAGTAAAGGGATAGAATGCTACTCCAAGAAAATGGCATCCAGAGAAATGTGGGTGTAGCCGTACTTATATCAGACAAAATGGATTTCAAAATAAGAAAGGTAACAAAATAAGAAAGAGACAAAGCTCTGTGTGTGTGTGCATTTAATCTTCACTGGAGGATATTTTTCCCATTGATTTTTAGTGAATGGAAAGCATGGGGTAGGGGAGAGAAGGAGAGAGAAACATCAATGTAAGAGAGACACCTCGATTGGTTGCCTCTGCATGCACCCTGATGGAGCCAGGTATTGAACCTGCAACCCAGGTATGTGCTCTTGATCAGGAACTAAACCCTAAACCCCGCAGAGCACAGGCTGACATCTAGCCACAGGGCAATACTGGCCAGGGCAAAGATGGATATTTTATAATGATAAAGGGGAGAATACATAAAAAAGACATAACACTTATTATATTAGAGGCCTAGTGCATGAAATTCGTGCGCTTGCCGGAGGAGGGGGGGAGTCCATCAGCCCAGATTGTAAGAGGGTGCAGACCAGGCTGAGGGATCCCACTATCAGGGCAGGGAGGGACTCAGGAGGTTGGCCAGCTGGGTAGGGACCATGGGAGGGCTCCAGGGTGTATCCAGCCCTTCTTGCTCAGTCCTGACTGGCCGGACCCCAGCAGCAAGCATACCTACTGGTCAGAGTGTCTGCTCCTTGGTTGTCATTGCACATCATAGCAAAGAATTGAGTGGCTTTAGCAAATCATTAGCATATTACGCTTTCATTTGGTGAATAGCTGACTGGAGAACTGGACACTTAGCATATTAGGCTTTTATTATATAAGACTAGGGGCCTGGTGCACAAAAAATTGTGCACTCAGGAGGTCCCTCAGCCCGACCTGTGCCCACTCACAGTCTGGGACCCCTCTGGGGATGTCCACCTGCTGGCTTGCCTGGTCAGCCAGGGTGAGGGGCTGATGGCTGTTTGCAGGCTGACCAAGCCCCCCCAGTGTGGACCCTCACCCCATTGGGGTGTGGCCAGCCTGAGTGATGGGCTGAGGGCCGTTGTCAGGATGCCCACAGCCCCTTCAGGTTTTGGGTCCCTACTGGGGTGCCTGGGCAGCCTGGGTGAGGAGCTGAGGGGCGTTTTCAGGCTGCCCACAGCCCCTTCAGCTTTTGGGCTCCTACTGGGGTACCTGGCCAGCCTGTGTGAGGGGCTGATGGCTGTTTGCAGGCTGGCTAAGCCCCCCAGTGGGGTCCCTCACCCCACTGGGGTATGGCCAGCCTGGGTGCAGGCTTGAGGGCTGATTTCAGGCTTTCAGGCTGCCCACAGCTCCCAATGACCCAATGTCCCAGCAAGGCTGGCTGGAATCAGGTTTCTGGGGTTTATTTGTCTTCTATAATTGATACACTGTTCCTTTAAGCCGAGGCCTAGGCAGGTAACGAAGCCTCCTGTTTGCTTCAGCTCATGGCTTCTATAATTGAAAGAATGTTGCCTTAGTAGTAGGGCCCAGACCTGCTGTTTGCTTCAGCTCAAGGCTTCTATAATTGAGACGATATTGCAAGTTTGTTGCCTGGAACCAGGAGAAACCCAGTTGGCCTAGGCAGAGACAGTTTACTCCTGAAACCATGGAAGCTGCCTGTTTACTCCAGCTCCATGACTGCCGGCCTCCATCTTGGCTGGGTTAATTTGCATACAGCCGCTCTGATTAGCTGGTGGGCATGGCTTAGGCATCCCATAGAAACAGTCAATTTCAATATTACTCTTTTATTAGATAAGACTAGGGGCTTGGTACACAAAATTTGTTCACTCAGGAGGTCCCTCAGCCTAGCCTGTGCCCTCTCGCAGTCTGGGACCCCTTGAGGGATGTCCACCTGCTGGCGTGCCTGGCTGACCTGGGTGAGGGGCTGATGGCTGTTTGCAGGCTTGCCAAGCCCCCCAGTGTGGACCCTCACCCCATTGGGGTGTGGCCAGCCTGCGTGCAGAGCTGAGGGTCATTTTCAGACTGCCCACAGCTCCCATTGACCCAACATCCCAGCGAGGCTGGCTGGAAGCAGGTTTCTGGGGTTTATTTATCTTCTATAATTGAAACACTGTTGCTTTAAGCTGAGGCCTAGGCAGGTAATGAAGCCTCCTCTTTGCTTCAGCTCTATGACTTCTATAATTGAAACAATGTTGCCTTAGTAGAGGCCCAGCCGGCCTAGGCAGACAGTTTCCTCCATCACTGGTGCAATGGAAGCCTCCTGTTTGCTTCATCTCTGTGACTTCTATAATTGCAACTATTTTGCCTTGAGTAGAGAGAGGCACAGCCGGCCTAGGCAGACAGTTTACTCCTGGTGCAACAGAAGCCTCCTGTTTGATCTAGTTCCATAGTGGTTGACCTCCATCTTGGATGGGTTAATGTGGATACAGCCGCTCTGATTGGCTGGTGGGCATGGCTTGGCTGGTGGGCATGGCTTAGGCATCCTGGAGAAACGGTCAATTTCAATATTACTCTTTTATTAGAGTAGATATGCACCCAACCTGGGAGCACCAAAATACACAAACACACACACGCACTCTCTAATGGCCCAGTGCACAAAATTGGTGCACAATAAAAGGGGATTAATTAGAGGAAATATTTTAATATTACTATTTTCCCTTTCTCTATAATAGAAGTGTCTGAGATTAAAGAAAATCAATAAAATGTACATGAAAATCTTCCTCCTGTCAGAGTCTGGGGTGCACCATGGGACCCAGAGACAAGTCTCTGCCCACCCACATGTGCCTCAAAATTGTGCGAGACCCAGACCTGGCCAGCCTCCCACACTGGGCTAGATCCAGATCCAGCCAGTCCCATCCTTGTCAAGCCCCACCAGGCGGGGAGCACAGCCTCAGGCACCCTGGCCTGGCACCGGGACAGGGTGTGTGCCTTGAAGTACTGTCAAGCCCTGCCAGGTGGGGGACACAGCCTGAGATCTTGCTGTCAAGCCCCACTGGGCGGGGTGCATGGCCTGAGATCCCCCGTCAAGCCTGCCAGGCGGGGGGCGGGGGGGGCGTGTCTTTAGGTCCCCTGTCAAGCCCTACCCGGCGAGGAGCACAGCCTCAGGTCCCTGCTGATTGCTTGTTAAGGCTCATTACAGGAACTCGGCCTCCACTGTGGGTGCTGCCATCTTGTGTTACAGAAACCCCACCTCCACTGTGTCGTAGCCATCTTGTGTTACGGAAACCCCTGCCTCCGCTGTGGGTTTGTGGTGTGATGGTCAATTTGCACATTCCCTCTTTATTATATAGGATAAAGCAATTACTAACAGCACTAAAGGGAGAAACTGACAAAAACAATCACAGTAAGGACCGAAATACCCCATTGGCAGTTACGGACAGATCATCCAAACAAAAAATCAATAACAAAATATCAAGCTTAAATGACACATTAAACCAAATAGACATAATTGATATTCACAGAGCTTTGTATCCTGGAACACCAGATTATATATTCTTCTCTAATGCACCTAGAATATTCCAAAAGATAGACTATATGTTGGGAAACAAAACTAGCCTTAACAAATTTAAGAAGATTGAAATCATATGAAGTGTATTATCTAGCCCCAATGCTTCGAAATTGAAAATCAATTGCAAAAAGAAAGCAGGAAAATTCACAAATATGTGGAGATTAAATAATATGCTCTTAAATAATAGAGTTAAAGAAGAACTAAGAAAAGAGATCAAAAGATACATAGAGACTAATGAGAATAACAATATGACATATAAAATTTTGGGGGATATAGCAAAAGTGATATTAAAAGGGAAGTTTATAGCATTACAGGCATGCCTCAAGAAACAAGAAAAATCTCAAATAAACAACCTAACATTTTACTTTAAAAAAAATATATTTTATTGATTTTTTTACAGAGAGGAAGAGAAAGGAATAGAGAATTAGAAACATCAATCAGCTGCCTCCTGCACACCTCCTCCTACTGGGGATGTGCCCACAACCAAGGTACATGCCCTTGACTGGAATCGAACCTGGGACCTTTCTGTCCGCAGGCTGATGCTCTATCCACTGAGCCAAACCAGTTAGGGCTAACATTTTACTTTTAAGAACAAAGCCTAAGGTCAGTATAAGGAAGGAAATAATAGACATCAGATGAGAATTAAACAAACTAGAGAACAAGGCAATAGAAAAAATTAACACAACAAAGCTTTCCCTTTAAAAAGATTGATAAAATTGACAAACCTCTGGATAGAAAAAAAAACCACAAGAAAATACTTAAACAAAATCAGAAATGAAAGTGGAGAAGTTACAACAGACACCACAGAAATACAAAGGACTATAAAATAATATATGATACTATAACCACCAAATTCAATAACCTAGAAGAAATGGACAAATGCTTAGAAATATACTGCCTTCCTAGACTGAATCATGAAGTATTGGAAAATCTAAGTAGACCCATCAACAGTGGGTCTACTTAGATTTTCCAAAGTAAAAAGTCCAGAACCAGATGGCTTCACTAGTGAATTCTACCAAGCATTCAAAGAGTACTTCATACCTATTCTTCTTTAACTCTGTCAAAAATTGAAGAAGTAGCAATACTCTCTAATTTATTTTATGAGAACAACATTACCACAACACCAAAACCTGGCAAAACACACACACACACACACACACACACACACACACACACACACACACCCCACATACAAATTACAGACCAAGCCTCTGATGAATATAGATGCAAAAATCCTGAACATAATACTAGCAAATTCACTACGACAATACATTAAAAAGAACCAGGTAGGATATATTACAGAAAGACAAGAGAATGGTTCAATATATACTAATCGGTCAATGTGACACACATCATTAACAAAATAAATGATAAAAATCATATGATCATATCAATAGGTAGAAAAATCTTTTGACAAGATACAACGTCCATTTATGATTAAAATGTTCAATAAAAATAGGTATAGAAGGAAGGTACCTGAACATAATAAAGATCATATATGACAAACCCTCAGTAAATATCACATTCAGTGGTGACACACTAAAAGTATTTCCTCTAAAATCAGAAATAAGACAAGGATGCCCACTCTCACCACTCTTATTCACCAGAGTACTGGAAGTTCTAGCCAGAGCAATCAGGCAAGAGAAATAAATAAAAGGCATACAAACTGGGAATAAATAAGTAAAATGATCTCTTTTTGCATATGACATGATTCTTTACATAGAAAACTCTAAAGATTCCACCAAAAAATTACTAGAAACAATAAAAAAAATACAGTAGAGCTGCAGGATGCAAAATTAGTGTACAAAAATCCATTGTGTTCCTATATACTAACAATGAAATTAAACAAAAATATAGAAAACAATTCCATTTACAATTGCAACAAAAAGAATAAAATACTTAGGAATAAACTTAACAAAGAATATGAAGGACCTATGCACTGAAAACTACCTTATTTAAAAAAAATTAAAGAAGACACAAAGAAATGGAAAGATATTCCATGTTCATGAACTGGAAGAATCAATATAATTAAAAGGGCCATATTACCCAAAGCAATATAAAGATTTAAAGCAATCCCCATCAAAATCCCAAAGACATTAAAAAAATTGATTTCAGAGAGGAAGGGAGAGACAGAGAGAGATAGAAACATCAGTGATGAGAATTATTGATCAGCTGCCTCCTACACACTCACACTGGGGAATCAAGCCCACAACCCTGGCATGTGCCCTGACCAAGAATTGAACCGTGACCTCCTGGTTCATAGGTCCACGCTCAACCACTAAGCAATGCCAGCCAGGCCCAATGACATTTCTGAAACAAATATAAGAAAAAATAAAATGTGTATGGAACCACAAAGACCATGAATAGCCAAAAAATCCTAAGGAAAAAGAACAAAGCCAGCCCTGACCAGTTTGGCTCAGTGGATGGACCGTTGGCCTGCGGACTCAAGGGTCTCAGGTTCGATTCCGATCAAGGGCATGTGCCTTGGTTGCGGGCGCGTCCTCAGTGGGGAGTGCGCAGGAGGCAGCTGATAGATGTTTCTCTCTCATTGATGTTTCTGACTCTCTGTCCCTCTCCCTTCCTCTCTGTGGAAAATCAATAAAAATATATTTTAAAAAAAGAACAAAGCCAAAGATCACTTCCTGTCTTCAAATTATACTACAGCCCTAGCAGGTTTGGCTCAGTGAATAGCGTATTGGTCTGTGGACTGAAGGGTCTTGGGTTGGATTCCGGTCAAGGGACCGTACCCAGTTGCAGGCTCCTCCTGAGCCCAAGCCCGGGTTAGGGCTCATGTAAGAGGCAACCAATTGATGTGTTTCTCTCACATCAATATTTCTCTCTGTCTTTTCCTCTCTCTTCTACTCTCTCTGAAAATCAATGGAAAAAATATCCTTAGATGAGGATAAAAAAAAAGAAATTATACTACAAAGTTACAATAATCAAAACAGCCTGGTATTGGCAGAAAAAACACACAGAGACTAATAGAATAGAATTGAGAGCCCAGAAATAAATCCACATATATATGGACAAATAATTTTTGATAAAGGAGCCCAAAACATGTAATGGAGAAAAGAAAGCTTTTTCAATAAAGTGGTGTTGGAAAAAATTGGAAAGCCACATGCAAAAGAATGAAACTAGAAACTATTTGTTGCTGCATATAAAAATTAAATCAATTGCTTTTTCATCTTGAAGGGTGTTTGCTGGTTTCTTTCTGAAAGAGCTGCATTTAATACCAGTCTTTGCAGGTGACACTCATCATGATCTCCCCAACTCAAATTGATCACTGGGCTTGGTTGCAAAGAATAATTCAGAAAGAATATTCAAGTAAAATCTGCAGACGTCTCGTGATTATTTCTGGTCTTACATTTTTCATCGTTCATAACCTGATGACCATTTATGACAGTTATTGGGAGTCACAAGTGTCACCGTGATCCAACTAGAATTGCCAAGGTGTCTCATTAACAAGGATCAAATCGATGCCTCACAAAAGGAGAAACGGAAGTACGCCAAGTACAGATGATCTGAAATTAAACCTGGATACCTTTGGGTTTTTGGGTCTTCAGGCCTTTTTAAAGTCTCTAGAGCATTTTTAAATAGAAATAAATTTGGGTTAAAAATATTAAATCAAAATGGATCAAAGACCTAAATATAAGACATGCAACAATAAAATACATAGAAGAAAACATGATCTCAGAGAGGATTTTATGAATTTGACTCCAAAGCCAAGGGAAGTAAATGCAAAAATAAATGAATGGTGTTATATCAAACTAAAAAGCATTTGCACAGCAAAATAAACTATTAACAAAGCAAAAAGGCAACCAACCAAATAAGAGAAGATATTTGCAAACAATACCTCTGCTAAGGGGCTAATATCCAAATATACACAGAACTCATACAACTCAACAACAAAAACAAACAATCCAATTAAAAAATGAGCCCTAACCAGTTTGGCTCAGTGGATAGAGCATCAGCCTGTGGACTCAAGGGTCCCAGGTTTGATTCCAGTCAAGGGCATGTACCTTGCTTGCAGGCACATTCCCAGTAAGGAGTGTGCAAGAAGCAGCTGATCGATGTTTCTCTCTCATCGATATTTCTAACTCTCTATCCCTCTCCCTTCCTCTCTGTAAAATAAGCAATAAAATATACTTTTAAAAAATGAGGAGAGGATCTAAACAGACTTTTCTTCCAAAAAGACATATAAATGCCCCACAGATATATGAAAATACTAGAGGCCTGGTGCACAAAATTTGTGCACTGGTGGGGGGGTGTCCCTCAGCCCAGTGTGCCCCTCTCACAGTCCAGGACCCCTCAGTGGATGTCCTACTGATGGCCACAGTCTGGCAGCACAGGCTCAGAGCAGGCGCCGTGTGTGTGTGTGTGTGTGTGTGTGTGTGTGTCCCATTGGGGGCCTGCACCCATGCTTCAGAGGCTGAGAGCAGGCACCCCGTGTGTGTGTGTGTGTGTGTGTGTGTGTCTGTCTGTTTGCTGGGGGCCTGCTCCCAGCCACACCATGGAGGCTTGGAGCAGGCACCCCTCTGTGTTGATCTCTCAGGCTCCTGGCCTTGCCTGAATATTGTTCTCTTCCTTGAGCTATGGCCAGGGCTGGGTGTGTAAGGGCGGAAGGGCAGTGCGAGAGTGCAGACCTGCCAATAGGGATGCAGAGGAAATGCCCGGCCCAGGACCTTCCCTCGACCAATCAACAGGGGCCACACACGTTACCCCACCCACTACTTCCGGCTCTATAAATCCTTTGTTTTGCCTGAAACCCACACTTCCTGCCCTGCCGCGTGGCTGTGTCGGTGGCCGGTGGGTGAGTGTGGGAAGTCCAAGTTAACCTGAATAATAAAGGCCCTCATGTATTTACAGCGGTTTTGGGGCTCGCTCATAGTCTTTGGGGATCACGACATCTGGGTACAACAGGTGCTGCCTGCTGGCCATGCTTGCTTGCTCAAGGATCACCGTGGCGACCAAGGAGCAGACCCTGCTTCTTACTGCCTCCGGGCTGCGCGTGCTTGCTCGCGTTCTGGATGGCGGCAGGCGACTGGGAGCTGGCCCTGCTGTTGGGGCCTGCCTGCTGGCGGTTCCTGCAGCAGGCAACCAGGAGCAGGCCCTGCTGTGGCCTACATTCTGGCAGTGCTTACCTGCTGGAGGGCAGCTGCTCATGGGTTGCCAAGGGAATACCTGCTGGGCTCACGTTGCCAGGGTAACACCACCAGTGCCCTGCCCCACCTCTATGGGTGCTGCCATCTTTGTCGTGGAGTGAGGGTTAATTTACATATTATTCTTTTATTAGATAGGATGTTCAACTTCACTAGCTAAAAGGGAAATGCAAATCAAAATCACAATCTTATTCTAATCTAATAGTTAGAATGGCTATTATCAACAAAACAAGAAATAAGTATTTTGGAGGTCATGGAGAAAAAGGAACCCTTATACACTATTGGTGGGAATGTAAATTGGTACAGCCTCATTGGTAAATGGCACGAAGATTCCTAAAAAAAATTAATAATAGAGCTATCATATGACCCAGTAATCCCCTTTCTGAGTCTCTACCCAAAAACTTTGAAAACATTTATTTGTAAAGATAAATGTATGCCTATGTTCATTAAAGCTTTATTCATGGTGGCTAAGACACAGAAACAACCTAAGTATCCTTCGATGGATGATTGGATAAAGATGTGGTACATATTCACAACAGACTGCTACTCTAAGCCATAAGAAAAGATGAAATACTGCTATTTGTGACAACATGGATAAATTTTGAAAATATCATGTTAGGCAAAAGAAGTCAGACAGAAAAGGACAATAATCATATAATTTTACTCGTATGTGGGACATTAAACAGAAGTCAACAAACCTACAAATAAGACAAATTCATAGACACAGGCAACAGTATGGTGGTTACCATAGTGGAGAAGGGGGAGGATATAGAGAGGGTAAAGAGGGTCAAATTTATAGTGATGAAAGGAGACTTGACTTAGTTGATCAGTACACAATGCAATATATAGATGATGTATTTTACAATTGTGCAATTTAAACTTATATAATCTTATTGAACAATGTCAACCTCAATGAATTTAATAAAATTTAAAAAGTGATACCATTCTATAAAATCCAAAAGAAAAATATTTAAATATCCATCCAAATATTAAGAATATTTATCGCCCTAACCGGTTTGGCTCAGTGGATAGAGTGTCAGCCTATGGACTCAAGAGTCCCAGATTCAATTCTGGTCAAGGGCATGTACCTTGGTTGCGGGCACATCCCCAGTAGGAGGTGTGCAGGAGGCAGCTGATTGGTGTTTCTCTCTCATCAATGTTTCTAACTCTCTATCTCTCTCCCTTCCTCTCTGTAAAAAATCAATAAAATATACTTTAAAAAAAGAATATTTATCACTAAATTAAGGAATTACATTTTTAGCAAGTTTTTAGATTTTTGCATTAAGGTTATCTAATCTAATATGCAAGTTAGCCATCACTCCGAGATGCCTAAGCCACATGCACCAGTCAAGCCACACCCACCAGCCAATCAGAGCGGCTGTATGCAAATTAACTCAGCCAAGATGGTGGCTGGCAGCCACAGACTAGAGTAAACAGGAGGCTTCCGTTGTACCATGAGTAAACTGCCTGCCTAGGCAGGCAGGACCTTTGCTCAAGGTAACAATGTTTCAATTATAGAAGCCACGGAGCTGAAGCAAATAGGAGGTTTCGTGCCTGCCTAGGCCTCTGCTCAAAGCAACCAAGTTTCAATTATAGAAGATAAATAAACCCCAGAAACCTGATTCCAGCCAGCCTGGCTGGGACCTTGGGTCAATGGGAGCTGTGGGCAGCGTGAAAATGGCCCTCAGCCCCTCACTCAGGCTGACTAGGCACGCCAGCAGGTGGACATCCCCCGAGAGGTCCCAGACTATGAGAGGGCACAGACCAGGCTGAGGGACCCCTTCGAGTGCACAAATTGTTGTGCACCGGGCCCCTAGTGTATTCTATAGTAAAATTATAACATTATTGCTATTTAAGCAAAAATGAATAACCAGAGTTGTAGCTGTATTTATTAAGAGTAATTGAGCCAATGTCTATGTCAAGAATGGGGACAAAAAAAGGAAAATTAGTGTGATTCAAACAAATAACAAGTTCTTTAACAGTCCTTTAAATGTTGACTCGTGTCCTCTGGTACATGAGATAGCTTCATTTTGTGAATGATCAATGTCCAAGAAAGGACTATTTCCAGATTAAATAAAAGTATATGCAAACCAGAAAGCATGATTTCAGATACACAATGAGAGTTACTTATTCATTCAATTATTAATTACAAAATTTTTGGATGGAATCTTTGCACAATTTCAACACCATTTTATTAATTATTTGGAATGTTGTATCATTAAAGTGTTTTCATTGTTCTGGCTAACTCTTTGTAAGCATATTTTTATTAGCTAGATAATATTCCATCATTTAAATGTAAAACACTCCTCTTCTGTTTCCTTATTATTAGGCACAAATTTTGGACATTTCAAAGGCCTTACTGTCTTTGATTTTACATCTTTGGTTCTAAATTTTCATGGGTCAGGAGTCTCCTTGAGAATTTTATGAAGTTCTTGCTTGGGTAGCTCTGATGGTTGGAGTGTCCTCCCAATACACGAAGGTTGCAGGATCAATCCCGAGTCAGTTCACATATGGGAATCAACCAGTGAAGGCATGAATAGGTAGAAAAACAAATTAATGTGTTTTTTTTTCTCTCTCCCTAAAATCAATCAATCAGTAACATTTTTCAAAGAAAAATAATTGGCTTAGAGAAAAAGCCAATTTAAAAAGAAAGAAATAAAATCTTATGAAATCATGAACTTCTAAGAAAAAATAAAATGAATCAATATATGCAAAAACTGTGTATAAAATTTCATAGTTTGCCACACCTTGAAATTTAAGGGTGGGAATTAAGACCTTGTTTAAAACCCTGCTGTAACCAGTTACTCACAAACATCAAGTACTACGACTACATTCGTTTATTTTAATTAATTTATCAAAAGAAAAACAAGGAATTTGGCCTGAAACAAATTTAAGGCTATTCCAAAATCAAAATTACCAAAATCAAATTAGATCTGTGAAGGGGTTAACTGGAGAACACAAGGGTTGAGCCTTACAAAATCTAACAAATGTCAAAGAGAAAGCTTGTTCTGCAGCCTGAGCCTTGCAAAAACATGCTCCCCTTGAGTGACTATTTTATGGAAATGCCTAAAGATCATAACTCCTGCACAGCTCTCAGGAAGAAGGACATCTGGCACCAGCAGAAGGACAAAGGGCAAGGCCATAAAACTGTGGTCCTGATACATGTGTCAAGCAGAAGCCCTGTCTGCAGCTCTCCCAGACTACCAAACTGCTTCCTCCCCAATTCACCACTGGCTCTTCAAGTCATACCATCTGCACCCAGGTGACATGAATAAATATCATTCTGATTACACTGAGCCTTGAGTCCATTCTGTGTGATCCTAGCCCAACCCTGTACCTTTCAATCTGGTCACTGAGACAACCTTTTATCCCAGATTTGTGAATCCAGACTTCTGTAATAGATCCTCACATTCTTTCTCCTAAAAGATAGGAATAGCAGAAGACCTTTTTCCATACTGTGAAACCATACTGTGAAAATTAGAGATATCAATAATGAGTGCTATAATGACCCAGGGTACCTAAATATAATTATGCAGAAGCCAGTGCTTATAAATTAACAAATCACAACTCTCCAAAAGATGTAGATCTATGCCATTAGAATTCTTGGGTGCAGAAATAGTGTAATTAAAAACTGAACAATTTGACAAATAAAAAAATTAATTTTAGGACTTTGCTTTACCAAACATTTAAATATACTGTAAAGCTTCTATAATTAAACTGTGTGGTAGTAGTTCATAGACAAACAACTACTGGAATAAAACAGAAGGCTTGGAAATCAACCAAGTATATATGGAAATTTAGTATATGATAGAGATGGTTGCTTCTCAAATTGCTGGGGCAAAGACAACATTTTTAATAAGTGGTGCTGGGAACACTAGGTAGCCAGGTGGAAAATATAAAATTAAATCCACATGTTGTAGCATATACAAAATTAAATGCCAAATGGATCAGGGATCTAAATGTAGAAGATAAAATAATACAGGTATTAGAAAAAAAACACAGATAAATTCTAAATTCCTCTTTAATCCTGGAGTTGAGAAAGGCTTTCAAAATCAGAAGCAATAAAATAAAATATTGGTAAATGTGTATATAAATATAAGAAAAAAATGCATGACACAAAACACCATAAAAGTCAAAAGAGCTCTGGTTGGTATGGCTCAGTTGGTTGAGTGTTTTCCTGTGTACTGAGAAATGGCCAGTTAGATTCCTAGTTAGGGAACATATGCAGGTTGCGGATTCGATCCCCAGATGGGGTATGTACAGGAGGCAACTGATCTATGTTTCTCTCTCTCTCTCCCCTTCTCTCTCTAAAAATCAATACAAAATACTTTTAATAATAATAAAAAAGAAGAACGTCAAAAGATAGCCAGCAAATAGAGAAAATACTTGCACCATACATTACAGATGAAGGCTACTATTCCCAATGTGTAAAGAATTCTTGGTCCTCCTCGGAAGAAGGCTGCAGGGAGTGGCCTGTCCCAATGCCCGTAGGCCAGACAGGCACATAGGGCCCCACTGATGGGACCTAGGCATCAGGATACATGGGCCTCACTCAGAGCACCTCAATCATGGCCCCCTACTGGTTCTGCTGCCTTGACTCCAGGCTATCTGTATGCATGGACCTGCCTTCCCGACCTGGGGTACTCAAACCCATGCCCCTAAATGACTGGCCCAATGCCCCAGATGATGGACTTGCCATCCTGACACATTGTGCCTGACCCAGTACCCCCCAGAAAACAGTCTGTTGGGCCCAGTCCTTCAGTTGTGACCAGGCGTCCCTGCAACACAGCCGGCCTCACCAGGCCCCCTCAGACTACCAGACTGCTAAAATGGGGAGACAAAGAAGCCCCCAAATGAAAAAAAAAAAGAGGAATCGCCAGAAAAAGATATAAGTCGTGAAACCACAAAAATCCTAGAAGAAAATGTAGGCAGCAAAATCTCAGACATCTTACACAGCAGAATTTTCACCAATGTATTGCCTAGGGCAAGAAAAACAAAGGAAAAAAATTAATGGGACTACATGAAATTAAAAACTTGCATGGCAAAAGAAACCAGCATCAAAATGAAGAGAATCCACTGTATGAGAGAACAAATTTGCCAGTGATACATCTGATAAAGGATTAATTCCCAAAATATATGAAGTACTCATGTAACTCAACAAAAGACAAATAATCCAATTAAAAAATTAGCAGAGGACCTGAATAGATACTTCTCCAAAGAGGACATACAAATGGCCAAGAGACATATGAAAAAATGCTCAATGTCATTAATCATCAAAGAGATGCAAATTCAAACAACAATGAGATACTACCTCACACCTGCCAGAATCGCTATCATCAATAAATCAACAAACAACAAGTGGCGAGGATATGGAGAAAAGGGAACCTTTGGGCACTGCTGGTGAGAATGTAAACTAATGCAGTCACTATGGAAAACAGTGTGGAGTTCCCTCAAAAAACTAAAAATGGAACTGTCAATTGACTCAGTGATCCCACTTTCAGGAATCTAATCTAAAAAAAGAGTAATATTGAAATGGACCATTTCTCTGGGATGCCTAAGCCACGCCCACCAGCCAATCAGAGCAGCTGTATGCAAATTAATCCAGCCAAGATGGAAGCCGGCAGTCACGGAGCTAGAGTAAACTCCAGGAGGCTTCTGTTGCACCAAGAGTAAACTGTCTGCCTAGGTCGGCTGGGCCTCTCCTAAGGCAACATTCTTTCAATTATAGAAGCCACGGAGCTAAAGCCAACAGGAGGCTTCGCTACCTGCCTACTGCTGGCTTAAAGCAACAGTGTATTAATTATAGAAGATAAATAAACTCCAGAAACCTGCTTCCAGCCAGCCTTGCTGGGACGTTGGGTCAATGGGAGCTGTGGGCAGCCTCAAAGCCTAAAAATGGCCCTCAGCCCCGCACCCAGGCTGCCCAGGCACCCCAGTAGGGACTCGAACCCTGAAGGGACTGTGAGCAGCCTGAAAACAGCCCTCAGCCCCTCACCCAGGCTGGCCACACCCTAGTGGGGTGAAGGTCCACACTGGGGGGCTTGGCCAGCCTGCAAACAACCATTAGCCCCTCACTCAGGCTGGCCAGGCATGCCAGCAGGCGTACATCTCCCGAGGGGTCCCAGACTGCGAGAGGACACAGGCCGGGCTGAGGAACCCCGCCGCAAGTGCACAAATTTTTGTGCACCAGGCCTCTAATTTATCCATAAAAACCCTAACCAATTGATGACATTGATAACCTACATTGGGTGATTGGATACAATGTGGAAAGAATGAGGGAATGTGCCCAGCCGGTGTGGCTCAGTGGTCAAGTGTCTGCGTTTGAACCAGGAGATCACGATTCAATTCCTGGTGGGGGCACAATGAATCTCTCATTATTGATGTTTCTATCTCTCTCTCCCTTTCCCTTCGGCTCTGAAATTTAGCAAAACATATTTAAAACAAATGGGGGAATGGGATTGGGAGAGACGAAATGATGGAGGAGTGACTGAGTATATCATTTTGTCTAATTCTGACTTTTAGAACAATGTTAATATTTCATATACTCAAAAAGACTAAAGACAGAAAGAACTGTGTGGGGTATGGGAGTATGGTTAGCAATTCTTAAACTTTTTTCTACTCAGGACTGAGCCAAAAAATATATTGTGGTTAAGTAGAGTCAAGTTTTTCACTGACAGAGAAAATAAATATAAAAAAAGAGATGGAGGTCATAAGAATAAAACCTGTTGTTTTGAAACAGAATAGGCGACATCATATGAAATCATGGATTATCTGTATAGGTATACATGCAGATAAATACAGGTGTGTGTGTATAGATAAATACATTTATTTCATAGTTGAGTGAGTCAAGAAGCTAAGACATTCCAGTAGCTATGAGAACATCTAATTTTGATTTCTAAATACCATCTATAATCTAATCTACTAAAAGAGTAATATGCAAATTACCCATCACTCTGAGATACATAAGCCATGCCCACCAGCCAAGCCACGCCCACCAGCCGATCAGAGTGGCTGTATACAAATTAACCCAGCCAAGATGGCAGCTGGTAGCCACGGAGCTAGAGCAAACAGGAGGCTTCTTTTTTTTAAATATATATTTTATTGATTTTTTTTACAGAGAGGAAGGGAGAGATATAGAGAGTTAGAAACATTGATGAGAGAGAAACACTGATCAGCTGCCTCCTGCACGACCCCCACTGGGGATGTGCCAGCAACCAAGGTACATGCCCTTGACTGGAATCGAACCTGGGACCCTTGAGTCTGCAGGCCGATGCTCTATCCACTGAGCCAAACCAGTAAGGGCAACAGGAGGCTTCTGTTGCACCAGCAATGGAGTTGAAACTGCCTTCCTAGGCCAGCCGGCCTCTGCTCAAGGCAACAATATTTCAATTATAGAAGCCATGGAGCTGAAGCAAACAGGAGGCTTCCTTTCACCAGCGATGGAGGAAACTGCCTGCCTAGGCTGGCTGTGGCCTTCTGCTCAAGGCAACAATGTTTCAATTATAGAAGCCATGGAGCTGAAGCAAACAGGAGGCTTCCTTTCACCAGCGATGGAGGAAACTGCCTGCCTAGGCTGGCTGTGGCCTTCTGCTCAAGGCAACAATGTTTCAATTATAGAAGATAAATAAACCCAGAAACCTGATTCCAGCCAGCCTTGCTGGGACGTTAGGTCAATGGGAGCCATGGCCAGGCTACAAACAGCCTTCAGCCCCTCACCCAGGCTGCACAGGCACCCCAGGGGGGGACACCCACCTTGAAGGGGCTGCGGCCAGCCTGCAAACAGCCCTCACCCCCTCACCCAGGCTGGCCAAGCACCCCAGTAGGGGCTCGAACCCTGGAGGGACTGTGGGCAGCCTGAAAATGGCCCTCTGCCCCTCACCCAGGCTGGCCACACTCCCATGGGGTGAGGGTCCCCACTGGGGGGATTGGCAAGCCTGCAAACAGCCATCAGCCCCTCACCCAGGCTGGCCAGGCATGCCAGCAGGTGGACATCCCCCGAGGGGTCCCAGACTGCGAGAGGGCACAGGCCGGGCTGAGGGACCCCCCTGAGTGCACAAATTTTTGTGCACTGGGCCCTTAGTAATCTATAATAATAAAAGTATAATATTCTAATTAGACTGGACAGCCAAACGACCTTCTGGATGTCCTTCTGTAAGAAGCTGGGACTGGGAGGGTGAAGCCCTTTGCGCAAATTTTGTGCATTGGGCCTCTAGTTTTCTGATTAAAGGAGCTAGTGCTCCTTGGGAATCTGCTGATTCCAGGGCTGGGGCTGAGAAAGTACAGTATCAGCTTGGAATATACATTGTGGTGCATGAAAATAAATAAGTACTAAAAGAAATAGAGAGAGAGAGAGAGAGAGAGAGAGAGAGAGAGAGAGAAGGGAAGAGAAAGGGAAAGAGAAAAGAGAACACATTGAAATGACATAGGAGTCAACTCAAAGGGGCTCTCAGTGGCCATAATAATTGAGCAACAACATGGTGATAATAATGGATTATAACCTACAGAATAACAATTAATCCAATATAATCTACTCTAATAAAAGAGTAATATGCAAATTAACCATCACTCCGAGACTCCTA
>PVJC01015082.1:0-35469 GCA_004026665.1 Murina feae
TCTATCTATAAGATGAGGTAAAGCACCATCAAATATGGCTTAGAAACAACTGTACAGACTCTTCTTGCAAAGAGTACGGGATGTGTATGGACAAAAATTAATAAGGAGTTTGGGTTAGGAAGTAGAACCCCAAGGAACTCCCTTCCTTAGTGACGCAAGGTTTCACTGAATAGGTTTGCAAGTTTGGGTCTAAGCTGGCTCCTTGGGAACTAGGCAGGGGATCTGAGCGCCCCGGTGGTGATACCTCTGATCCTTCCCTGACATAGCACTCTGTCTTCCCCGTGCACGAATGCCAAGCGACTATTTAAAGGCTGTCAGTGTGAAAGGCACGGAATTAGCAGTCTGCCTGGCATGCCACAAATCTCCATCTGACTGTGAAAGTATAACAAAAAAAGACAGAACTAAATCAATAGGGCAACTTAAAGTAGAGAAAAAGTGCTTCTTGAAGACACGAAAGAAGGCTCAGCGGGAAGGTGTTTTCTAAACTTGACCATGAAGGAAAAGAAAGGATTGAGTACAGGGGCTGACGAACCATAGCCTGCCTATTTTTGTAAATAAAGTTACTTTGGAGCACCGCCACACCCGTTCATTTAAATATTGTGTATGGCTCCCTCTGCACCACAGCGGTGGAGTTGAATGGTCTCTACAAAGACTGTACGGTCTACAAATTGAAAACGTGTATGATCTGGCCCTTTATAGGACGAGTTTGCTAACCCTTGCTTTCCTGTGTCTTCTGTTTAGGGAATGAAGATGAAGATGTTGATAGAGTGAGGAAGTGAGCCTACCAGTGCTCCTAAACGCTAAAGTACCTTCTCGGTTCAGTCATGTAGCAAACAATTATTGGTGCCCTGGTATGTGTGAGTCAGGAGGCTAACAGTGGAATCCTAGAAAGGAACGCTCAGTGGTTTTGTTTCTATTCTGATGATTGAGCCTCTATGGCTATAGGGTAATTCTCTATCAACCGGAACACTTCATTATCCAGAAGCCCAGTCCTTGACCCGGCTAGTTGGGTATTGACAAGAGTTATAGCATAAATGTTAAGTAACCTTCCAGACTCCCTCTTGATCTCTCCAGGGTAAACCAAGCACACAGAGTGTCTACTGGGCTCACCTGCAGAGAGACGTAGGTTAGAGGGGACCCAGAAAAGTGAGCTGAATCCAGAGCCAGTCATTGGAAATGGCTTGGTTGTCTTGGTTTTCTCTTGGGAAAGAATTCATGGGGTTGTTTTTAGGTATTCTATTCTTATTTATCCGTCAACTTTGGCAACATCGGTTTACCCAGCAGACCCACTCTGTAGATAGTAAAACACATTCATGGAGATATTTACAAACCGCTTTCTGCATTCCCAGCAGGTCCAGAGACAGTGAATTATTAGAAACTCACTGGCCATTTTAAAGCTCCTCATTTAAGGTTTTATAATGAGCTTCCTCTTGAGGGTTTGTTGACTGTGGCAAATGGGGCAGGTGGGGGTATGGCCACCGGGAAGCAAGTCCAAGTGTGAGACCCTCCTGGGTTTAGCTGAGGGACTGTCTGCACCTCTGTCTTTTCAGGTAGCAGAGCACAGAATTTCCCTAACAAAAGCAGGATATTCTCTGCTGGTGACTTCAGGAAATACAAAACAGATGTGATTGATGGCGAGGGATTGGTGACATTTCTGTGAACTTGGGACATGAAGAAACCCTTTATCTTTCATCTACAACCTGTAGTTTATTCCCTTCATCTCCCCAAAGTGCTTTTGGTTTTATTTTCCTTTCAATGGTAAAGAATATGTTAATAGATTTTTTAAAAAGAATCAACTCAGAAAACCCCAAAGTCTTCAAAATCCTTTGTTTCTTTCCCCTCCTCAAACTTGAATAGCCCCTGGAGTGGGCGTGGAGGTGGCAGGAGTCTTTTATACTTTCTGAACCTGCTGTTTGCACAAGTGGCTGTTATGACTGCAGCAACATAATTGCTCTCAAAATGCCTTGATAAAAAACATCTATTTTTATTTCTTAATCTTGAGTCTCCTTGGCTCCCGTTTTTCCAGGCCACTTTAGTCACTTCCAAAATTTGGCCTGATGAATATGGTTTCCCAGCTTGATCAAAGAACAGCTGTTGGTGGTGGGGGTTGGCTGTGTGTGTGTGTGTGTGTGTGTGTGTGTGTGTGTGTGTGTGTAGGGGAGCTAGGGAGCAGTGAGGAGGTGGTGCTGTCAAAAGAGGGTAAGGATTTGGTTCCTACATGGCAGCTGTTTCTGCCTTCGCGTGACCGCTTAAAAGCAAGCATGGAGGTAGAAACCCACTTTGCGTGCCTTTGTATCCCATGGCTCGGTTAAGAATGAGAGGGAAGCATCTCCTTCCTATTACAGGCCTATTCTTGGTGCCTGTAACTGCTTGCTGGGCTGGCCAGTTTGGATCCTCAGCACCGCAAGGGACCAGCCACACTCTTGGGGAGTTTTCGCTGTGTTTTTGAGCTCTGCTTCTGAGAGGATGTGCTCAAACGGAGGTGGATGGACAGGAGTTTGTCAGCTTTGCAAGGGGATGGTCTTGGGGCGAAGGCGCACCGGAGGCCTCTCTTGAGTCCCGGGTTGTACAGTTCGACTCTATGCCTTCAGTCTCCAAACACAACCAGCTCTGCCTTGGCCTTGGCTGATTCGCTCCCCCTCACTAGACCTTGGTGTTGATCTTATTTGCGATGACTCTGGAGGCATGGCTCTCGGGGGAACAGTTACCCCAGATGAGTTTTCCAAGGCCATTAGTGGTGCTGAGGGCAGGCCTGCCCCTCGCATCTGGGGGCTCTGGGCAGGTGTGCAAACAGAGGCCCCCGCCCCTTCACAGCCAAGAGGCCTCAAGACAACCAACCCACAAACACTAACTTCATCTTCAAACCCACTGGCGGGAGTGAGGATGTATTTGTTTGCATTAAGGTACATATTCCTGCCCTGGCTGGTGTGGCTCAGTGCATTGTCCCAAGCACCAAGAGGTCGCTGGTTTGATGGACACCCTAGGGCACATGTCCGGGTTGCAGGCTCCATCCCTAGTAGGGGGCGTGCAGGAGGCAGCCGGTCAATATTTCTCTCTTCTTTTCTCTCTAACATCAATACAAACATATATATTTTTAAAAGATAGATATTCCTGGCCCACTGGGACAAGGAATGAGGGTGCCCATTCAAAGCAAGGAATTTTATATCCGTGCAGGCAAAAAGCCCCAAATATTTAAGGAGAAATGAAATTACCCCTTAAATGACGGTGAGGAGCGAAAGAGAGAATTCCTTTCGGACTTCGCAGTACAAGCCAGGCAGCACCTAACAGCTCGTTAACTGCAGACTACCTTGGATTTCCTCACACCACCCTGATCGCCGAACGAGCAGTCCTTTATTTTTTTTCTTTTAAACACCTTACCTCGCTTTCACATGCTTCCAGCTCTCTGGAGACTCGAAGAGACCGTCTAGTACAAGTGGTCCCTCTTCTGACCGAGCGAAAAAGGATGGTTCCTCGCAGGCGGCTGTAGGATGCTGTACGGGTGCAGGCCCTACTGTAGGGTGTCAGCTTCGCATCATGCAGCTGCTGAAAAGTTTATTGCCTTGTGCCCGAAAAGTCACGGTGATTTTTATTTTTGAAAGTTGAACGGAAAACTCAGAATAGACTCTCCCGATAATTATGCCTCTTATTCGGCAACATACGGTGAAAATTTATACAGCCTATCAATGCGAGAGAACAGAGCTGAGGCTCTGGGCTTTTATGGTGATTACATCTACCTGTATGGGGGCTTTATGTGCTTACAATTTGAATCATTTATAGATGCACTCTCAACAGAGTTGGAGCATAACTAGTACTGTGGGGTTTTTTTGCTGACTAAATGATAGGCAAAGCAATTTTCCACAAATGTCTCCCAGTAGGCTGTCAGCATAGAAGCCTTGTAATATTGCTTTTTAACCTCGGCACTGGCAGCTACCCAGACATTATTGCATTGATACCAAACTGTCTTGCACCAGGCAGTTGCCCTTTTCTCCATGGGCACCCCGTGAACTCTCAAGTAGATGCCAGCCCCACCCTCTTCTTAACCCCCCTTCTCCTCCAACCCTCCCCCCCTCCAAACAACCTTGTTTTCATTTCAGAAAGATCTTTTACCTGTTCTTGTTCAACTGCAGGTCGCCAGGCACACTGCAAGTTTAGAAATGCAGCCACACAGTTCCCTGGACTGTGTTATTATGCCTTTAATGCATTCAATTAACATCCAGAGCTTTGTCACCAAGTAAATGACGCGCTTGTTGGTGGCACAAGGGGCAAGGAGAGGCTTTGTGGTGGTGGTTGTTTTTCCCTTAGGCCAAGTCAGGCCCAGCTTGCTTCTTCTTTCCTCCTCCTCTCCCCTCCCTTCCTTCCTTTTACTCTCAGAAACTCTTGCCAATGGCTCTGGGGAGTTGGTAGATGCGGATTCTGTGTTTTGCAGAAGGGTTTGTTGGGACTTCTTGGGAAGCACTGAAGGAAGCACACATCCTGCATTACAGTTTCCTCACCCAGCGGTTGGGTCCTGGCAGCACTCGCTGGGTCTCTGCAGGGACCTGAGCTCTGGGCCTGCGCAGCTATGGGAGCTCTGGAGAAAGGTGGGGATCCAGCCTCCTCCCACCTCCTGTCAGCAGAGCACTGGCTCAAGTGGACCTGAGTTCCTGGGAGCCCACTGCTCTTGAACTCCAGGAGGTCGAGAGAGGAGCAGACAGGTGGTGTGTGCCAGAATTTTGAGTTTAAATACCCATCGAGCTTTGAGGGCACCACTCTGTGTAAGGATGCATGCCGACCACTTCACAGGGAAGACGCTTAGTCAGCCTGTGGAGTGAGGAATTGTTCTCCCATTCGGGAGTGGGCTGTGGTCCTCATGGGCTGTGTCATCTCTGGGCCTGACCCACCAGTGGTCCTCCAGCTGCATTCCAGTTGCTGTGCCCTCCCCAGCCGTGGTCCCCTCTTAGCCATGCCCTCCCCAGCCGTGGTCCCCTCTCTGCCCCGCCCTGGACTCTTGGGAGACTTGACATGCGTCCCTGGCGGGCATTTGTCTTCTCATAGAGAACTATGTCCATCTTTACCTTCATCAGGAAAAGAGACCTTAAAAAACCCTCCGGCCTAATGCATTTGCCTTGACCTTCTCAAATGATGAGTGCTATAAATGGAGAAGTAGATAACTATTACATATCCCATGGCTCATAGAAAAGTCTGTCTTTGGCTTGGAAGAAAGCACTGTACTGGGTACAATTGGAAGTGTAAACTGTAATAGAAAATCAAACTCCAAGCATTGAATAAGATTGCGGAAGTCAGTAGTTTTCAAGTTAACTTTTCATATTTCTGTTGCTTAGGAGATGTTTCATTCTTTAAGTATCAATGAATGAATGAACAAATGAATGTTCTCTGGGAGAACCACCCTCTGAAATCGTTGCCCCTTGTTGGGGAAAGACTAGTTTATTCAGAGAAGAGGCAGAGCCACATCTCTGTCTGTAAGTAGACTCACTAACTGACCCAGGGAGCTTTAAAAATACTCAAGTGCTACCAGGCTGGTATGGCTCAGTAGTTGAGTGTTGACCCGTTAATCAGGAGGTTACGGTTCCATTCCCCGTCCCCCTCTCATAGCCTGGGAAGGTTCTGGGCTGCTTTGCTGCAGTCCCTCCAGGCATGTGTGCTCAGGAAGGTACACAAATTGAAAGTCCATCTAAAGAGAACACAGTTGAAAGCTAAGAACTACAACAGAACAGTGAACCGCTGTGTTCTTATACCAGATAACATGCCTTATGGATGAGCTCCTTTATTGGATTATCCAAGCCACTAACTCCTAGATTATTATGCTAATTAGACCTTATTAATATTAAAAGGAAGATGGCAGTTTTCAGACCCGGGGAATTAGAACCACTCCTTGCACAAGTGGGCTGGGGGGCCGGGGGTGGGGGCTCCCTAAACACCTAATCCATTGTATGACACTCACTGTATGAAGAAGAAACTTATAAGCAGGGATACTGGAGATGTCACAGCTGTTCAGAGATACTGGCCCAAGAGGCACGAAAACCCACGGCTCTGGCCTCATGACCCAAATTTTTGAATGAAAAAAAAAATATATATATATAATATTCAGATCTGAAATATTCATAGATTATTTGCAAGTCTTTTTTTTTTAGACTACTTGGTGCCTTTATTAATGACTGCAAGTACTGCAGTCATTGTCTTTTCTACCTTGCTGCCTTTACAGCCCTAACTTTCATTTAAATAGCAGTGATCTGAACACGCCTATGGAAAATGTCAAGTTACTTTCTCACTGAGTTCTTTTTTAAAAATACTGATTTTAGAGAGGGAGGAAGGGAGAAGGAGAGAGAGAAATATCATCCAGTTGCCTCCCGCAGGAGCCTGCAACCTGGGCAGGTGCCCTGCTTGGGAATCTAAGCAGTGACCTTTCGGTGCATGGACAACCCTCAGCCAACTGAGCCACACACGCCAGGGCCTCTTTGGGTTCTAACATTCGGGTTTCCAGGAACATTGCTGGTTCTTGAGAAGGGGACTGAGGTGTGAACAGGTCTCCTTCCAGCTTTTTGGGTAACAACTTGAAGAGGGGACATTATTAGCGTGAGGCCCACGAGGGGAGAAGCACTCTAAGTTTGCTTAGAGCTCACAGGCACTTGAGACACAACCTGCAGCTAAAGAAAATGTTTGTGTGTGTGTGTTGGTGTTGGTGTTGGTGTGTAGGAATCATATTCCTTATAAATATAGAACTTTCATTTGTGAGAGAAAAAAATCTCATTTCTTTTATGTCCTGTTCACCTGAAATGCAAATAGGAGTTTGCTTGCGATTAATTAAGCAGATGATAGATGGAACGTAAAGTGAACACTCAGCATTTTGCCTCGTCTGCATACAGAGCACAGAGATAATTGGGTGGGAAACAATATGGCATTTAAATGTGGATTTTTTTAAAAGAGCCTTTCTCCTCTGACTTATACAGAGAAAGAGAGATTGGCCTTTCAGACCCGGGTGATGTCTCAGCTGCATGTGTAAACCCATCAGTGGGGGAACGTGCCCTCATTTATAAGGTGCACCCGCTCACCTGGCTGTTGGCAAGACCTTGCTCAGTGGCATATCAGCGATCGGAGCTGCCACCACCTCTGCGTGAAGCAGCGTGGTGTTCTTTCTCTTGTCACTTGGTTCCTTGGGGGACTGCGGGGGGGGGGGGGGTTACATTTCATCACCGGGATCATAGAAACTCTTTGGAAAGTGGCCAGGTAGTCCCTAACTGTTTTAGCTGCACTTGAACCCTCCAAAGTAGCTCTTTCCCAAGGACTGTTGCTGGGACCATAGTGCCGGCTGCCACCTCCCTTTAACCCAGGAGGCTTCATTCCTCTGGTGCCATTTCTGGGCCCTGTGGTCCTGTGCCGATCTGTGGCCAAACCGCAGAGTACCTGCTGCTCGCTGGCCCCGTGTTCTGAGGCTCTGGGCAGAGATTCCCTGTGGTCCTTCCTTCTACAATGCTCCCTCCCGCCCCCCCCCCCCTCAAAAAAGAATATAATAATAAAAGGGTAATATGCTAATTAGACCAGACAGCCAAATGACCTCCCAGATATCATTCTGAACGTCCTTTAAAACAAAGCCCTAGCAGTAGGGCCAAAGCAGAAGCGGTCAGGAGCGATCAGGCAGGCAACGAGCAGTTAGGGGCAATCAGGCAGGCAGGGGAGTGGTTAGGGGCGATCAGGCAGGCAGAGGGGTTGGGGGCAATCAGGCAGGCAGGCAGGCAGGTGAGCAGTTAGGAGCCAGTGGTCCCAGATTGTGAGAGGGTACATCCCGGGCTGAGGGACCCCCCCCCCCCCCCCCCCCCCCCCCCCCCCCCCCCCCCCCCCCCCCCCCCCCCCCCCCCCCCCCCGCCCCATGCATGAATTTCATGTACCAGCCCTCTAGCGGTAAAATAAAATAAAATGGGTTAAAATTTCAGCTTACCTGGAGGTACATAGACTCCATGCCTAGATATCAACTAGGGAGATTTCAGTCCTGTGCAGGGGAGGATGGTAGTTACTATAGCAACGATAACAATACTCCCACCCTCATTGCCCCTTGAGTGTTCAGGAGACTCTGAGATGAGAATGTGTGTGCAAATGATTCACAGAAAGTTGCTTCCTGAAGAAACTGGTAGGGAGCAGGGAAGTGGAGGAAGCCAATGCAAGTTCTGATGAAGGCCTCTTGGAGGCATGAGGCACCTGTTGAAAGGAGTGTCCCACCAAGGAGGCTCTCTGCGTTGGGCCTGCCTCCAGGGCCAAACAGCTCTGGCTCCCTAATGCGAGGGCCCTGGTCACACAGCCAGGAACCAGGGTGAGTGAGTGAAGTGGCCAGTTTTCCTCCTTCTTTGAGAACTCAATCCAGGCTCACGCCGAGGGGGCCTCTTGTCACTGTTGTGACCTCTGAGGAGACATTTCAATTAGAACTGAGCAACCAGCCAGGGAGTCCAGCTGTAGTGCCTCCTCCTCTTGGAGATCAGAGACTGGTGAGAGAGAGAGAGAGAGAGAGAGAAAGAGAGAGAGAGAGAGCTGGCCTGTTCTGGTCCAGCCTGTTGTGGGGTTGGTTTGGGGCTATACCCGGGAGCTGCAGGTCCCTGGCAGGCCAAGTAAAGGAAATGCTATAATTCATCGTCAGCTGAGTGAGTGAGGGCAATGTCTGAGAACTGGGAGGCTGATGGATGTTGGCATGTGGGCCTGAAGAGAAGTCTGCCATCCATCCTTCTCCAAGCAATGTGGACCTCTCCGCTAACAGCCAGCCAGGAGGTAACTGGTCCTGGCAGCCCATAATTTTCAGGAGCTCCCCCAAGCCATCTGGGGCCTTTGGCTGACAGTTCCTCTGTGTGCCTGGAGATTGCATGATCTAGTTACTAAAGGCCCAGGAAAGCTGCCCTTCCTGGCCTATTTTTTTTTTTTTTACAGCATTGGGAGAATCAAAGGGTCTGTAACAGTGTGCATTTTGTGAACGATTAGGCTTATGCAAAAGCAAGGGACTTTCTTGGGCTTCCAGGTGGGGTCAGCACCAGGTATTATGAAAAATGCTCCATGCAATCTCAGGAAGAACTTCCAGCAGCCAGCGCTCTGGAGTGACCCAAGCACTGGGTGAGGCAGCGACCTTCCATCTAGCAAATTTCCCAGGGGAGGCAGTGGGGTGCTGCAGAGAGCATTTATCTGGAGGTCTGGGGATCTGTCCCAGGTCCTGATATTGGAGTGAAATTGGAGTGAGTCCCTGGGGAGGCTGAGATGGAGCACACCCTCTACCAGCCTGCAGGGAGCTTGAACAGAAACTGGTCTGATAGGCGGGCAGGGATCTCAGAGCAGGGGCCCTGGTATGTGCTACCAAACTCAGGGGAGCCTGGCATCAAAACGCTGGGACAAGCAGCATCAAGCTCTGTTGTTCTCTCTGAGTGATGGACCCAGTGGACATAGAGAAAGAGTAGATAAGTGAGAAGAGGAAGAGAGGGGCAAGGATGAAAGACAAGGGAGAACCAGAAGCTAGACATCTCTCCCCAACCCTTAAGAGTCTTGGGCCTTTCCTGGAGAGGTGGGGGCTGAGAAAGGGAGAGCCTGGTGGTGGTGTTCTCTACCTGCCCCTCTTGCCCTTATTAATTGACTAGGGGCCCGGTGCACAACATATAGTGCACTCAGGGGGGGTCCCTCAGCCCCACCTGTGCCCTCTTACAGTCTGGGACCCCTTGGGGGATGTTCACCTGCTGGCATGCCTGGCCAGCCTGGATGAAGAGCTGATGGCAGTTTGCAGGCTGGCCAAGCACGCCACGCCTGCCGCGCCCACCCCGCAGCCCGCCATCCGCCCTGTGCACCCCGCTGACCCTGCCACCTGCACCATATACGCCTCTGTGGTCACGCTGAGTTAATTTGCATATAGCCACTCTGATTGGCTGGTGGGCGTGGCTTGGCTGGTGGGCGTGACTTAGGCATCCCAGAAAAATGGTTAATTTCAATATTACTCTTTTATTAGAGTAGATGGCATATGAGCACCTTGCACTCCATCCAATGGGCTCTGCCCATTCAGTGCTCAAAGTGGGGGGGGAGGGGGGAGGGAAGACCATGATTTCAACCAACCAGTGTTCACATACACCTTCTTGAACTTGAGCAAGGTAACATCTCCGAACCTGAGCTCACCCATGCAATAGGTATACTAAAGGGCTACTGGGACAACTATATGATGTAATGCACTTAACTTTCTTAGTGAACATGGCCACATGGCATTCAGTGTGTTCTGTAAGAGCTATTAGAATTAGGTTGGACCCATCAGGGTGCTCCCTGAATGGTGGGTAACCTCCCATTGTGATATGCTGTCAGTGCCCCAGGCATTTTGTGACTTGAAGGGATCAGCCTTGAACCCCAGGCCCAGTGAGCAAAATTTCATACTCAAGACTTGGGGAAAGTCAGGAAGGTAAGGAAAAATGGAGAGGACCAGACCTTCGGGAAGGCCCTTGGGGGAACTTGATCCCAAAAGATAAATGGCACATTGTTGGCTCCTCGCAAACCGCTGGGCTGCGTGGAAAACACAGGTATGCTCAGCTCTCGGTGATGCCCGGATGTCATTGTCTTTCATCTCCGTGACTTTCTGTGGCTCCTCCAAGCTCGGACCTGGGCATCTCTCAGAACTGGCAGAGTGACAGTGAGTCCTCTGTGTTTCTTTCCTTGCGTGCTGTTGGGAGCTGGATGAGCAGGCTTTCCAGTGTTTCCAGAAGTTAGACTTGGTATTTGCTTGGTTCCTGAGTCACTGAGCTATGTCTGGATCATCTCCAGCTCCGAAGATGGGGACCAGTTCGCTCTGTTTTGGAACCAGCATTAGCCTCTGGGGAGTTTCCAGAATGTAGTTCAGTGAATGCGACCAACCACAGACTCCAGGGCTCTTCAGAGCTGCTCACTCAGCAACTTCCTAAAGTGCTTAGGGAGGGTTTTGAGTTTTGGGGTAGGGAAGAGAGTGATGGCAGACAGCGATGTTCAGTCCAAACTCCCATGCTTAAGACAGGCTTGCTCTCCAATGAACATTTAAGATATGTTTTCTTTTCACTGTTCCTAAATAAAATACAGAGCCAGCAAGAAAGTCAGTGTTCTGTTACTATTATTAACTCTTATTATTAATATCATCATTTGCTCATCTGATGGTCAAGTGACTATCCTCCTTGTTTGAATGCTGTTATCGGTGCATTGTAAAAGGGACAGTCCGTGTCTTTGGTTTATCTATGTTCCCCCCTCCCCTCCATTCCCTATCTCTGCCCTCTCCCTAACCCTTTCTCCCAATTCAGGGTCAGTCCATGCTCTTGAATATGTGTGTATCGTTGAACAAGATATTTTTTCTGTGTGCCCATGATTTAAAAAAATAAAGATATAAACACCACAGTGCTTGTCCAATTCCTTACCATTTCCACTCAAAACTTTTAGCGATCAACCCAGGTTTTTATACATTTAGCTGGTTTATAGTTTCTGCTGTAGGAACTTTTAAGTAAATTCTGTGTGTGTGTGTGGGGGGGGGCGGCGGGGGGTGATGACCTAATAGCTCAGAGAGGCATCACTGTGGCCATTGTACAGATCACTAAAATGAGGCCTCCAGCATGAGCCTATAAGATTAAGGTGGATGGCGTAGCTAGGCCTTACTCTTGACTCTTGGGCAGTATCCTTTCCACTTTTAGACCCGTGACCTCAGTTTTCTTTCTTCTTTTCTAGTCCCTTGGTGACTGGAGCCTCTAAAAGAGTCTGGCTTTGATGGTCGATGGTTGCATCCTTGTTCAGTCCTTGGGAAGAGGCTGGGCTCCTGGACCTTGGCCTTGCTTTATCCCATTCTCTTATTCTGCAACAGGACTGTGCTCACAGACCATTTCTACTCGTGTTCCCTGTTCTTTGCTGCTCAACAAGAGATAGCAGTGCCTCCCACATGCAACAGCAAAGGAAATACTGCAAGCACGTTATTATTCTTGTAGGCATGTGAATAACAGTGCCTTTGTTCCTAGGTTCTCACAAAGAGTGTCCAATAGGCTTATTTCAGTTTATTATGATCATCCACCTCGAGCGCTTCCTCGAAATCGGCCCTCTGCCAGGAAACCTTATTTATGGGTGACGGTGGGACATGTGATGACTTAGAAGGAGCCTCTTAGAAGCCAAGTCTCTTTCTTGCTAAAATTGTGGGCCCATCAAAGACTTCTGAACGCTATTCAGAAATGGAACACCAATCTCGGAAAAGGGATGCTTTCTCGAAAGAGACCGCAGATGTGATTTACAGAAGGGTTTGTTGGCAAGAACTTTCTTTGGCGGGAGTGATGCTGGGGCTGTGGAAGCGCAGAAGGGGCGGGGCTTCCAATTGGATTCAAAACTAAAACAGAGCTCATAGAAAGAAATCTTCAAAGAAGGACGGGAAGGAGCCGAATAACAGGTAACAAGAGGCCAGTGATTGGCCACTGTTGAGTGTAAGAAGCTAAAAAGCAAGGACGAGGTCATTCCTTTTGTTGGGAGGAAACGTTAAGAAGTCGGTGACAAACTTTGTCATTGACTGAGGGTAGAATGAACGTTGATGCATAACTTTAATTATATTATTCTGTTATTTGTTACTCTGTTATTACCATCCTTTTTATTTAGTAACCGAATAATGAGAGAGAGAGTTGATATTGATGAAGACCTTCGAGTCAAACTATTTATCACGGGACCCAACTTTCTCGAAATATGTGTCAGGGAGTGTAGATTCACAAAAGAAAATTTCATATTTGTGAGGACAGTATAAGTATTTGGCTTTTATTTATGTTCTCACACGCTACACAAATAGCTTTTCTGTCCAGTGTACTAGAATTTATGCCGCAGAGTCTTATTACAATATTGTAAATTGAACTCTGTATGAATTTTCCTTTGGAAATACCATTATTTTTCCTGAATGTTCACCTCAGCCAGGCACTTTAAAACCTTTGAGTCAAAAAAAGGTGTTGTCTGGATTAATTATGTATTTGTTTGAGAAGAAATATTTGTTGACTGGCATGTTGATTGGAATAATGACGATGATTATTATTTTAATATATCTTTATTGATTTCAGAGAGAGGAAGAGAGAGGGAGAGAGATATTGAAACATCAATGATGAGAGAGAGTCATTGACTGGCTGCCTCCTACTGGGGATCGAGCCTGCAATCCAGGCATATGCCCTTGACTGGAATCAAACCCAGGACCTTCTGTCTGCAGGCCGATGCTCTATCCATTGAGCCAAACCAGCTAGGGTGGAATAATGACTATTAAGGAATCTAATTCATTTGCTAAATTGCGGATTGCCAGAGTTACAAGATTCATGGTATGGGAAGCAAAAGGTCTCCTTTGCAAGGCCAGCGTGGTGGGGGACACCTGGAATAGGTGTTTTATCTCCTGGGGACAGTACAGGGGCAGCCTCTCTGAGCTGATGGCCCCTGGAACCTAGAGTCTGTACCCTGCCTTCTCATGTTCATGGATTCATTTTCCCCATTCAAGTATCATCGTCTTATGGTGCCTCTGGTTCCTATGGAGAATGGAGGATGGGAATGGATGCTTGGTGCCTCCTTTTTACCTTCTATTCACTCGCATCTGCTCCCACGATTTCAGTTACCATCTCTGTTCTGACAACCTCCAGCTCAGGTCCAAACGCTGCCCCCAAGTTCCAGATCCTTATTTCTGTGCTTGTTCCCTCGGCCTCTGCAGATTCCTCATTGCGCCAACCCCAGGCCTTCTGTGTGTCCTGTTGCAGATGGTGGCACCACCTTGGCCCCGAGCCATTTTCTTTCTGCTCCTCCCCTCCTCCACTTGGCACGTGGATAATCATTGGTCCTGGAATTCTACCTTCTGGGTCCATCTCAAATCCTTCTTCTCATTCCCATTCCTCTGTCTTCTCCCTTAGCCCAGGCCCTCATTTTTTTTTTTTTCTGGACCATTATAGAAGCCTCCTAATGGGGCAAATCTTTCTGTCCTTTAAACTGTAATTAGGTCAATCCCTAACACATGGATATGCTCTAGTTTGAGAACTCTGTCTGACTCATTGTCAGGGGAGGAAATCTGCATTCCTTGTCCGAGCCTTTGATAGCCTTTGTGGCTAAGCCTCCACCTTTCCCTCTGGCCACATCTTCTCCAGCATCATCTGTTTTAGACACACTGATTTTTCTACCTTTCCCTGGATGAGCCAGGTAGGTTACCGCCTCTGCTTTTGCTCATGCTGTCCATCGGCCTCTGTCTATCTTGTTTACCTAGTGAATGGCAGGTCACCCTTCAAGACCCACTCCAAGTCCCTTGTCTGTGAAGCTGTGCGTGTGGACCACGTCTCCACTGTGGCACCTGCAATGCCACATGGCATGGCCATACCCTGCTTGGCTGTTGGCCTGTTGGTAAGAAGTCAACCTCCTGAGGGCTGGCACTGCGTCTTATCCTTGTACCTCCAGTGCCTGGCCCATGGTAGGCCTGATATTGGTGCGGGTGTGTGGTGAGAGTGATTGGAAGGATGGAAGCAGATCTGGCTGAATGGATAGAAGGAAGAAAGGGAAAGAGGAATGAAGGAAGGGAAGGAGGAGGGAGGGAGAAAAGATGGAGGGAGGGAGAAAAGATGGGAGGAAAAAGGGGGAAAGACGGAAGAAAGGAGTGCCTGAATTCCATTTAGAATCCTAACGTAACCTCCGTGCAAGCACTTCTGCCCCACCTTCCAGGTGCCTAAGGGTGTCATGGACTTGTTGTTTCCTGCTCAACATCTGACCAGGGACTCTGGTGTATGATAAATGGGCTCTTGGTAGATGCTTGCAAACAGACATATGCTCATGGACAACGTGCTTTAAAATTCTTGGGCTGTAAAAACAAAACAAAACAGGCAACTGGTTACTATTCTCTCTGCTTATAAATTAAAAATTTTGTTTGCCATCTTCTTCAAAAATAGTGCATTTGCTGGGTTATTTGTGGTGGAAACAGTCTGCTGGCATCAGACATTAGTTGTCCCCATTTGAAACAACAACAACAACAACAACATCTACTTAGGAAAAAGCTAAAGGAAGGTCATTTGGTAACCAGCTGGGAACTCCACTCCCATGTGGGCCTGCTTTTGGCCTTAATGCTTAGGCTCAGGGAAGTTGAAACCAGAGGCCCCTTTGGAAAATAAGGCAATGAACATAAAAAGGGAAAAACGAAAAAGGCGTCTGTTTCCTCCTGAATTTGAAAAGCTGTGCGACTGCGTTCGCTGCTTCCTTTAATTACTACACTGAAGTGCACATTTTGTAACAATGTAATGAAGCCAGCCAGTAGTGAGGAAGGAGAGAGGCAGGTGAGCATTTCCCCCGGCAGCCCTAGGGCCAAACAAAGGGACCCCGAGGGTGGCAGAGGTCTGGGCCCGCTACCTTTATGGATGTTTCCCTCGTTTCTCATTTAGCTCACAGAACAACACCGGCAAGGAAATTCTGGATGAGGATTGTAAGGAGCATAAAATCAACCCGCATTCATCTGGCCCTTTAATGATCTATGTGTGGGGATCTCACATTGCATTTCCCCCCCTTCTTCTTCTGTCCTTGGCGGAAGGCAGCCTGCTGGGCTCCCGCTTTGCTCAGCCTTCTTGGCAAATGCCAAGCTTTCGTGCGGAGCTGGCACGTAGCTTGACAGCTAAGAAGTCACCGATGTCCCCCGAGCCATCCTCTTTCTCAAGGATATGGTTCCGTGTTGAGGGTAAAGCCTGGTGCACCAGGCACAGAGCGGACGCTGTTGACCGGAGGGAAGCTGATGTTTCCGCAGGCTGCCTGCCGCAGTGCGGGTGTGTTATTTGCTTCCCTTGGGGCCTGACCGGATCCTGCCTCTGCCCTGTGCTCAGGTGAAGCTTGAATACAGGTTTTCTAACAGGTGGGGGAAGCGGGAGATTGCATTCAGAGTCCTAGGACCGAGGGAGCCAGGAACACCTGCCACCTTAAATCGATTAGGACGGCACATGTGCAGGGCAGGACCCACGGGCGGGGCTCTCGCATCCCTTATGGGAAATGGTCCGGCAGATCTTTTTTTGGGGAAAAAAAAATACGATAAATCCAGAGCTCTCTCTCTCTCAGAGCCATTTATGTATTATATTTTGCTTTCAACATCAAGAGTGAAAAATCATGTTTTAGAGCTTATTAAAATGTTGCCCATATGGATAGTTTTAAAAGATAATTTATATTAGTGCTGGCGCATAACCTTTTAAATTAATAATTCAGAACTGTGGCTGGAGGTTTCAGTGGTCTCTGGTAGTATATTATCTGGCTGTTCCACTGAGAAATGAGCACTTATGGACGAAGGTATAAAATTGAAAAATCTAACCCATTTGGTGATCTGTTCTCAGTGAGGAGAGCCTTCTTAAATGAAAGCCTATTAGCGGGAGAATTCTGATTTCTGGACTCACATCTGCTTGAGGTCATTACCGAGTATTATAAAGAAAAGGCCTCCGCTGCTTAACCACACGCCGAAGTCTTAAAAGTAGGCAGACTATTGATTTTTTTAGCAAGAGTTTTACCGCTCCAGACACTGAAGAATGATTCTCATGACTGAAATTTATAGGTTATTAAGGAGAAGAATGCAGGGGGAAAGACTTCGCTGGAAGATTCACAAAATTAGCTCATTTTGTTCGTTAGAATTCGCTTAGCACTCTTCCCCGGAATAGAGATATATCAGTCTGGAAAGGGCTTTTTGGTGACGTGGTAAATTTATATAGATCAGAAATATATTGGAATCGTATGTTAGCCCACAAGGACACATTCACTTTTTGTACGTTTGCAAAGAAAAAAAAGAAAAGCAATTTTTTTTGGAGACGTTTAATTCATCGAAAAGATCAGGGTTGGCAGGTCTAGCCCCTGGCTGACTTTTTTCACCTGGGAAAGAACCTATTCAGCCCAAACTAAACAGACACATTATAGGAAGCTTTCTCAAGTTTAAGTAGGTATTTAACGCAGTGATGTGTGTGCGTGTGTGTGTGTACGTGTGTGTGTCTTTAATCAGATTCCATGCCTCAGTTTAGAATAGGGGAAGCTTTCTGAATCCTTTGAGGGTGATACTGTACCTGTGTCCTTCAGAGGGAAGTGCAGAGTTATTAGAAAGGCAGTTCTGTGAGAGCAGGAAGTGTACTCTTTATGTCATTTATGGGGAACAGAGAAAAGGTGCCTGTGCCAGAGGCAGTGTGGTACCCGGGAAACCACTGCACTAGGAAGATGAGAAACGGTGTCTTGTCTTAGCGCCCTCTCGGAGCCACTGTGACATTATTGGACACGCTGACCCTCCAGCAGGGGCTCCAGGGCCATTGCCTCTTGCAGACATTCGCCTCCCCTCTTCCAGGTCAGGCCGGGCTTCCTCCCATTGGCCTCTGATGAACTTACTGTGTTGGACTATGGCTTTTGGTCTCGTATCAACCTTCCTTTCGGACTCTGGACATATTAAGAGGAGGATGACTGGGCCTTCCTTCCTCCCGCTCCCCATTCCAGTGGGAAACACACCAGACGCTCCCAGTAAACACTGGTGAGTGGGTGGAGATAGGTGTGAAGCACCCATGTATTACCTTTCAGTTTCTAGTGAGCCCGTTGTCAGGAGAGAGCAGCTTTGCAGAGGGATGAGGTCTGCATATTTACTCAGATTGGTGCTATCCCAGACCCTTTTCTACTCTTCCTCCAGCAGAATGCCAAAGGCTTTGTGTGAAGGTGACAGAGTGGCTCAGGGATGGCCCGCTGGTGCCACCTTCCAAGGGGTTCTCAGGGCTGAGGGGAGACAAGGCTCAGGTCTTGAAGTGCATCCTCGGGAAGAGGGAGAAGTTCAGAATGGTGCTGTTGGGGCTCCGAGTGGGGACAGGAGAAGGAAAGAGGAGAAACGACCAACCTGGGCCTGAAGGCCATTGTCTGCCACGGATCTCAGGGGTGTTTCCTCACCTCACCTCCCTCTGCTTCTTTCCACACTGACACCTGCAGAGTGACCCTGCCCGAGGATGCCACTTGCATTGTGAGCAGGAGATGGCCAGTGGCAGAGGCCTAGAGACCCTCAGAGACCACGTGAGACAGAGCTGGGAAACTGACGTGGCCTGGTCTGTGCAGCGGGGAAGTGGGAGGAAAGCCACAGTCAAGATGCACATGGGTCTCGGCATCTGCCAGCAGTCCCCGTCCCTCCAGCTGTGTGTGCTGCCTAGGGAACCTGGTGATTTAATCACATGCCATTACTTCATCAGAGAACGTTTTAGGCTGCAAATTATTACTTTAATAAACCAGAGAGAAGCCTTAACCGGTTTGACTCAGTGCGGACTCTAGGGTCCCTGGTTCCATTGCAGTCAAGGGCATGTACCTGGGTTGCGAGCACATCCCCAGTGGGGAGTGTGCAGGAGGCAGCTGATCGATGTTTCTCTCTCATCGATGTTTCTAACTCTCTCTCCCTCTCCTTTCCTCTCTGTAAAAAATTAGTAAAATATATTAAAAATAAATAAAAATAAACCAGAGAGAAGAAAGGAAAGTTTCTTGAATCTCTTTGCCCAACCGGCCTAGGCATCCCTTTTCAATTTAGTGACGAATAGCAGCAGAGATCGAGATAGATGTTATTACAGATTTTTTCAAGGCAAAATATACTTCAGCAGGATCAGGAGGTTAATTAAAATTATAGCTGGGCCTCGTCATTCGCCAGTCACTCTCTCGCTTCGGCGCAGTTGCTCTGGGTTGAGCGTCTGTTTGATAAAAATGCTTAAAATGGAATCCTCATTTTAGAGGGAATTATCCTGGGTATTATTTCTGAGCCTCATCTCATGTACCTAGGCCGGAAATAAATGCATAATTAACCCTTTTGCATGATAAATTAACATCCATTTTCCTAGGATTAGTAGGAAATAGCATAATACAGGGCAGGGCTTGCCTTGAGTGGGACAGCCCCAGGGGACCTTTAACACCCTTAAAAGATTAGCGAAGGCCGTGATTCATTGTGTGTCTGTGTACAGACAAATAGGATGCAGTCTCTGACCCTCAGAGAGAGAGGTTTCCCTAATTGATAGCTTTTACGACTAAACGGAGAAAGACGGGCCCGCACATATTTGTGAGGATGACTTTGGCACCTTCGCCAGGGTGTGTTAGTGAAAGGACATGTCCTGTGAATATGTAAAACGGAAAAGGAATTCTTGCAGGACTTGCAGACATCAGGTTGCAGCAGCTGTTGAAATCAAGGTCCCTGGAGGACAGATAAGCTTTCAGGAGGAGCTCCTTTGTCCAGTGCCTTCTCGGCTACACTCTCGGGGGTTTTCATGCTTATCTGAGCTCCCTTGTATCAACTGATAGGCTGAAATTTACATAAACAGCGTCGTTTGTTTCACTGGACTTATTAAGATGGGGTTTGAAAAAGCAGGGGTCCTTTGGAGAATAGACTTTGGACTCTCCTTGAGACTTTTCACTCAAAATTCCCAAGGTCTCAAGGACCGAGAATGAGTTGCCGTCTGATGTTTATCGAGCCCTCGGAGTCAGGAGGTACAGAGCCTGCATTTTCAATGTTTAAAGGCAGGAGTGAGGGAAAGAGAAGGTGAAAGATGTTCTGTCCTGTGGCCAGTAACAAAATAGGGTCTAGGTTCCCTTTGATTTGGCCCATAAGACAGGAGTTTAGAAGGGTGAGTGGAGCCCCCATCTGTTGAGTAGCTGGAATGTCCAGGTCGTCATGTTCCAGGCATTTTCTGTGAATTATCTCAGTAGAAAACTTGGAAGTAAGAGTGAGACACTTGTGAGCAGTGTAACCCAGAGAGGGGGTGAGGTTGACCTTTCCTTTTCAGTGGCCCACACCTTGTAGATACTAAAAATAGTTAAGGGTTCACCTCTAGGTGTCCTTGTTATCAGTAGAATCCATATTGAGACTGGCTCCGTGTCACACTGTCAATAACCCTGGTGACCTTCTCCTGCTCTTAACCTGAAAGAGCTCATTGGGGACCTCTGATGACTGGGTAATTGGGGGCAGTTTTATGGGAAGGAGCTTTTGATTTCACCTTTTTGAAAATACGTATTTTTTTTTTACTGATTTCAGAAAGGAAAGGAGTGGGAGAAAGAGAGAGAGAAACATCAATGATGAGAGGGAATCATTGATCGACAGCATGCCACCCACTGGAATCGAGCTTGTAAGCCAGGCACGTGCCCTGACCAGGAATCCAACATGACCTTCTGGTTCCTGGGTCGACACTCAACCACTGAGCTACCATAGCTGGACTCATTTCACTTTTTAAACTTCAGGATCCTGGGGAGTCTTTGGAAGTCAAAGAGTGAGTGGAACTGGTTCAGTAAGCCAAGGAGAATCTTGATGAGCTCAGGGGCGCTGGGTGAGGTGGAGTGCCCCCAGAGCCAGCCCTGTGTCCTGAAGTCAGAGGCAGATTCTGGGTGGCGAGGGCATCCATCCTCCAGGGAGCAGATGCCAGGTGAGCAAGGGAAGGAGGTGGGGCTAGGGGGCAGGGGCCTGCAGCCTTGAAGCTGCCCCTCATTTCCCAGGGGCAAGTATACTTCCATGCCCCATCTGGAACCCCTGTCTAAATACCACTTAGAGTTTTGTTTTCCAAGGGAAGCTACTCAAGTGCTCTGAAGAACTGAGAGGTTGTTTACATAGCAGAGTCCTTGTGGGTTTTATTTTTGAAAGAAGAACTGATCTGCATATATTCTGCATGCTGGATGAGGATGGCTTCAAGAAACAGTTGGATCAAACAGAAGTAATAATGAATAAAACAACTCTAGTGGCAGCCAATGAACATAAAAGATTCAGCGCCAGGCCCAGCTCTACCTGACAGGCAGTAGATGGGAGGCTGTCTGGGACCTTAGGCTAATTCCTCACCACTTCTTCCCCTCCGCCACACACACTCCTCCTGCCACCCCATGGCTTGACCCATAGGGGCTTGAGCATTTACTTCCACAGGTCAGCACCCACATCCTTCCTTCTGAGGCCTGGGGAACAGGCACACGAGGTGAGGACCCAGTGTGACATAAAGACAGGTGGATATGTGGGGAAGGAAGTAGCTGACCCATATGGACACTGGACTAAGGCCCCGTGTGGAAACCGATTGCATACACTACAGAAGCACTGTTTTAAACCTATTTTTCCCTGCCTTGTTCTCTGTCTTGTTGTGAGACTGATGGAAGCGGTAGCATGGTGGAGGGTGCGTTGGCAGAGGGCTCTGCAACAGGAATTTTCACTTAGTTGAACTCAGGACCATATTCCAAGTGCCTACCTACAACAGTCACTTGCACTTAGCCAATCCTCAGGAAATAATTGTTGATTGACAGTCACATGTGCCTGTTTTACCTAAAAAAGAAAACCCATGAGGTTTCTGATCATTGATGCTTAATAAGAATTAAGAATTTCATGAATCAGGACTGATTTAGCACCGGACCCAAAGGTTAACTCTCTTACGGGTATTTCATTTCGGTGGTTATATTGGGATGATGGGTATAAAGGAACCTTCCTCAAAGCATGGCCTGGACACTTGGAATGCTTGATGAAAATGCAGAGTCTTGGGATTCACCCTTGACCCCACGGCTTCAGACGACCTGAGCGGTCATCCTCAGGTCTCTGGTTGTAGGCATGTAAAGCCTGAGAGCTTTGCTCTTCTAGGTGCCAAGCGAAAGTCTAACAAAGAAAACAGGGGGGAAATATGTGACTTTGGTTACAACTAATTTTGAAAATGAACTCATTCAGCATTCAGCAGGCACTACATACCAGGCATTGGGCCAAATGCACGGAGATCTTAAGAGAATTGAGACAGTCTCTGCCCGCAATAAGGACAGGATCTAGCCAGGGAGAAACAACAGGAATAGAGATAACCATGAAGTAGAAAGCGAGAGGGCTGTGTCAGAGAAAGTGTTCCAGTTGTTGAGGGGAGAGGGAGATGCAGGAGACCAGAGGGAAGGCCTCAGGTTGCTGGGCCTGCGATGTTGGGTAGGAGTCAACCAGTTGGTGATGGTGGAGAGGATAAGTTTACGTTCAAGGAATTTCTCAGTCAATGTGTTGATATGAGAAATGCTTGAAGAGCAGTTGGCCAGTTAGGAAAACCTTGAGAGTCTGATGTCTCAGAGGGAAAATTCATGATGATACGGACAGTTGATGATCATCTGCTATTTGAAGGTTAAAGGAAATATGTCTAAGAAAACACTGCTGGATTGGAGATTAAGGAGGTTATGGGGATCCTTGTAGGGAGGAAGTTCCTTGGCAGGTTTTGGCTGAAATCAGAATTTACGGAATGAGAGGGATTGGCGGGTGAGGAAAGGGCACGAAGAGAAAGTGCCTCTCTTCTTGACTCCATGGTGTGATAGGGAGAGTTGGGACTTAGATGGCAATTTAAGGAGTTGAAAGAAAGTACATTTAGGTGATGGGGATCTGAATGTGTTTGCGCACAGAGGGGGCATGGTTGGCAGAGAGAGAAATTTATTGGTGATTGGAGAAAGAAGTGAAGTGGTCCCACAGAGAAATAATGGACTGGGACCATTAGTATAGTGAGTTTAAATAGCCATGCAGTCCTGTGTGTGTGTGTGTGTGTGTGTGTGTATGTATGTGTACATGTGTATAAGGGAAATGGAGAGAAGGAGAGAGAGAGCAGGAAGCCAAGAGCAAGCCAGTCATTGGAAACCTCACACGTGCACAGTGAGTTCTAGAATTGTTTCTTGACCTGGAAGTGTAACAATAACCCACCAGACTTACCCTGGTTAGAGTGATTTCAGGGGCCAAGGGACATGCTATTATTAATGGCCATGGTTGGAAAGAAAAGGAAGTACAATGACAGCCCGACAGTGTTATTGAGTAAGAGTTTCTCTCTTGGAATATCCTCAGTGTTGTAAGTAGAAAAATGTTCCAAACAGTTCAGGAATATTTAATTTCTTATTATCCATGATAGGAAAAAGGATTGTTGAGTGATAAGAACAAAATGTTGCAGCGCCTCCATATGTCTGCTATTTTGAGCATTCCTGAGATATTTTTGAAGACTAGGGGATGTTGAAGGCCAGCCAAGATATTATGATAGAACCAGTGAAGCAACTAAGATTCTGGTTTATTCAAAACTCACCTCAAACTCAAGAGATTTCATGACCAAAAGCTCTTAGAAGCTCAGTATTTCCAGAGACTACAATGACCAAACAACTGTTATAAAATTCAATAAAACATTATTAAGAACCATCTGTCCTGTGCAAGGTAGAGAGAGAAAGCGCAATATTGGAAAGTAGTGCAGGTTATGTACCTAAAAAGAACAACAAAGAAACTTAGGAAAATTTCATTTAAGTGGTTTCATGAGTTAAGAACACAATGTCTGTGGAACTTTTAAATGACCTTTTCCTACAATGGTCTTTGGGAAGAAAATGAGGGCTGGTTTTGGATGGATGTGGTTTCTGGTTGCCGTTACACTCAGCTAAAGGCAACACTGGGTTGTGCTGTTTGAAAGTGAAGTAAAGATCTTATTTTTCAAGTGCAAATCATGTTCGACTTTAGTAGTATGAATTCTGTCAAGTAGTCCCTAGAATAAATTTGCACACAGTTTAACACAACACGAATACGTCAAATAGGATTTGGCGTTAAAAGACCCAACACCGAATGGGAATCTGAAAATAAATGCCCACATTCTCCCTTGAAGACAATGCACCCTGAGGCCTTGGGCATTAATTTAACTGAATGAGGAAGCCACTGGGGCAGCTGTCGAGAGCTTATTTGATTTGTGAATAAACAATGCCTTCATTTTAAATGCTGTTCACTCTTACCCAAACCAAGGCAGGACCAAGAGCACCCGAGAGACTAATTGGTTACACACACACACACACACACACACACACACACAAACCTGATGAACAAAAAATTTTGGGGGGAGTCAACGTTGGATTTTTATTAAAGGAAAATGCAGCATTTGAGAGGTGCTGCTTATTTTTAAGCCCAGGGAATGGTACTCAGCCCAAGGTTGTGTCTTAACTGCATATTAGCTGATGCAGAGCAGTCAGACATCCAGTGATGAGGAGTTGGGGTATGACAGGCCATCTTGGGCTTGTCAGCTGCGGTTGCCAACATTCTGTCTATGGCCAACAGGACTGGTGTGACAAGGACAAGACCTGAGAAGAGGACTGTCCTGTAGACGAGTGATAGGCCAGGTGCTCCTGACCTAGGGCTCTGGTAGAGCTCTTCAGGGCTACGAATGGTGTTTCCAAAGAGAAGCGCCGAAGGGGTCAGTGGGCACATTGCTGGAGCATCCCCAGCAAGGACTTGTTGATAATCCCACAAGGTCAGGTAGCGTTCAATGTCTAACATCTCCCTGGTGCTGGAGAGATAGGTTAAACTTGAGGACATAGACTTGAGGATTCACTTGAGCTAGAATCCCTGAAGGAGTAGGTCACGTGATAGAAATCCGTGGCCGAGCTTTGAGGGGAGTGTGAGATTCTGGCTCATGCAGATTTGCCTCCCTCCGTGGCTCACAAATTCACCATGTGCTTTGCAGTCCAAAAGGGGACGGTTCAAGAACCAGGACACCCAGGTGGGAGCCAGGTGCTTTGGGTTGTGTGGACCTGCCTCAGGCCATCCGATGCTGCGGGACCGAGGCAGCACAGCACATCTGGGGAGGGAGGCCAAGGCATGTTTCCAAGGAGCACATCATATCTATTCATGAATTCGAGGTCATTTCAAGATGCAGCTTGGAGATTGCACTAAGAAACTGACAACTCAGCGTGAAACAGCGCTTGAAGACACCGTAGTGACATGGGAAAGCTGGGTCTGTGGATGAATTGCTTCCTGACAATATCTTCCACGTGTTGGGAACAAATAGGCCCATCTGGGTGTCGGTGGTGCTTTGGCATCTGATGTTTCTCAAGCAAGCGACGGCCTGTGGGCACTTAGGGAACACTGGATCCAAGCAAGGGCAGCTGTACAGAAAAGAGAAAGAAAATGTTAGCGTGAGAGCACATGAGTCCTTTTCATCCCCAGATCCCACGTGTTGATGGAGCATCGGGTTATGCCCCACTCATAGAATTTTATGGTATTTTCTTTCCTAAAGAGCCAGCGAGTAACTAGAGGTGCTTAGTGACCTTCTTTATGAGCAGGTTCCTTTTACGGGTCATTACATTGATTTTCCTCATCCAGGCCTGGGGAGATTAAGAGCGGGGCACTTGGCCTTTCCCACACTGGGGGTCATGGGGTAGCCTGCCAGCAGCAGCATGTGACATCAGAATGGTCAGCAGGCTGCTGACCATTACAACGAGGAAGCGACTGTCGTCCCGTCCTGTTCCACAAGCACATAGAGTTGCCCATGCTAAGACAGGAGATGCAGATCCCCAGCCTGCCTTTGTGAATCTCGGCACATTGTCCACCTACCAAAGGCATGCACAGCCCTGGCAAAGAAATCAACGTCAGAGTCTTTCATTAAACAGTTGAGATATAATTTACACACCACGGACTCCCCCTTTAAAGCACTTCTTAGTGTATTTACGAGGTTGTGCCACCGTCACAACACAGAGACTGTTGAGCAATAGAGTAATTGTCTCCTGAGAAATCTGTTTCGATGGTTGAAAGTTTGCAGCGTGGGATATTTGCTTCCTTGTGAGTTTTTTCCATTAAGTGAAATGCCTGTGTGTGTGTGTGTGTGTGTGTGTGTGTACGTGCTCTAGAGCCTCTGCAGATGAATTTCTTGGGAATGGACTGTGAGGCCTGACCACACGAGCTTGGCAAGAAGGGAGCCCAGAGCCAGCCAAGCCTGAGAAGGCCCACCCAGGCGGCCATCAGGACTTCCTCAGCTCTCCAAGCACCTCCTGACTCTGACTGATGGCAGAGCTGAAGCTCACAGAGAAATAAATGCCCTGAGCTCCTCCGACACTAGAGTTAATGCTACTCTCATAGGATCTATGACCTCTGACCTCTCTCTCCACATAGACCTCAGTATCTGGTCTCTGGATTGACCTCCTTCTGCTCATGATATGGGCCAGACCATGCCTGGCTGCACAGACTCCAGGTCCAACTACTGCTGGTTATCCCAGGCTTGGTGCCCTTTAGAAACTGGGCGAGCTGGTAAAACATGATGTGCCCAGCATGTGAAATAATCCCCGAAAATAAAGTTATGAGAGATGATCCTGCTCAGAAACCTGGAGCTAGTAAAGAGCTGGTAAGCAGGCAACACTGTGGAAACCCAGCCCCTCCCCCGCTGGGTGTGATCTAAGCTGTGGCCCACAGTCTTTCTAAAATTTTTGAATGGCCCTAAACAGCCAAGTGGCCCATTTGTATACTGGCCTACTTTTTTTTTTTTTTTCGCAATAGTAGTAAAATTGTACATAGGATGTACAGATTTGGGGCATAGTTGTAATCAATTTCCTTCTCGATGGAAGAAGTTTCCAGGGTCTATTGCAGAAATGCTGCTCTTTCCAAATTCATTCTGGTAGAATGTGGTGGGATTCATCACAGATACGAATCTGCATGTTTAGGAGTTGGAAGTCAAGGGAAGGTCCTGGATTCAGAACCAGTAGCAAAAAATCAGCACATCAGAGGCCATGAGTCAGATGGAAGCATCAGGAGGAGAACTGAGCTTTCCGGTGACTCCTCTAAGGAAACCCTAGTTTCAGAAGATTGTGGGAAGTGTGTTTTCTAGTGGAAACTTTCCCAGACTATGGTTAAAGACGCATACCCCACCCTTCCCTCCATCTAGTTAGTCTTGTGGTCGAAGCACAGGGCACCAGGGCTCACCTCTCCTTTGCAGGTGGGCACCCCGGCTCTTAGACCTGAGTTCTACCCCCCAAGGCCCATCCTCCAGTCTGGAAACCCTCCTGTGGCTCCGGCTACTGGCACCATCGTGCCCAGAATTCTCCTGAGAAGGAGACAGGAGTCCTGGGCATGTCCTGGTTTCTACACGTGCATGGATTTCCTATGAGGAGGTGAGCAGTAAATTAAGATTCTGTAACCAAAGAATTAATAATTCATCATTGTTATTGACAGCTGTCCTCCTCTCCATGAAGTTCAGAAACCAGCCCTGGCTTATGTCGAATGGAATGCGGTCTGGGATTGGATGTTCAGATCCATTAATGGATGGGAGCCTGGTGGTCCCCGCCTCTCGGGGGTTGTCTAAATGCATGATTTGTTAAAGGCAATACATCCTTCTGTGAAACTTATATTGCCCATTAATTGGTCATTGATCTCCAGCCCATTTAGGACAGTTATTCTTACAGATAATTGTCTGCCTTTGTCATGTTGTATAACACTGGGTCTTAGTTTATTGCTTGTGGATTATGGTTTCATCTGAGGCACTTGAATGATGCCTGATGATTTCTTACTGACACGCACCCAGCAAACATTCCTGGAGCATCTCCTGAGTGAGATGAAACGCCAAGCACGTGATACCCAGAGATGGATGAGTGATGTTGGCTGCCTTGCAGGCATTTTCTGACTGGTTGTGGAAATAAGACATAAACCCAAATAATTATTATGGAAAAGTGCTAAGCAGCCTTCTCCTCTAGTGTTGGCAGGAATGTAAAAACAGTTATGACAGTTGGGGAGAGTCACTTGACAATATCTTCCAAATTAAAAATATTCTTCTCTTCGAATATTTCCCCCCACAGTTCTCTCTCTAGGAACTTAGCGTGCAAACATGTCATGTGCGAAGCCGTACATTCCAGAATGCTTATTGCCACGTCATTTGAAACAGCACATCATAAAGACCAAAAGACAAAAAATAAAATGACTTTTATGTCCAGCGATAAGAGGTTGGGGAACACGTGGCAGTTCTTACAAGGGAGTAGCATGAAGTTGATCGCATGGATGAGGCAGTTTCCTGTGTCCCTGATACACGGGTTAGCGAGAAAAGGTAAATTTCACATGATTCTGTTCTGCACAGAAAAAAAAAAAATCTGAATTTTGAAATCTTTACAGTCCACCTCTTGATGGGAGGTGGGATTAATGACTAACATATGGATTGTAAGTTGGAGAATTATAGGTAGCCTTCGCTTTTTGTTTTCTCCAGCATTGCCACTGAAAGAAAATGCTAGAAAACAGGAGGCTACTATCCCACACAGGCCGGCGTGGCCCAGGGGAATCGGTTTCACCTGAAGCAGGTACCCAAGGAGAGTGTTTTTATTCACAAATGGAAGTAGTGATGCAGGCCTCACACTGAACCAAGTCCGACAAAACATGTGACTCAGAGCGGAATGGAGCCAGAGCCTCCTGCGTGTCCCTGGTCTGGGGCTCCAAAGGAGAGACCTGTGAGGACAACAAAAAATAATCCCTTTTAATGAGGATAATCTATCACCACCGCATCAATCTGATTAATGTAATGGGGACCATTTCAAAAGGAGGAAATTACAGGTCATTAGGAGTTGTCTCAAATTGAGTTACGGGCTCAAGCGATTTTCTTCAGCTTTCTGGAGAATTTCCCCAGCATTTTATTTTCACATGTTCCGTTCACAGGACAAACAGTATTTACATGATTTTACAAACCTTTGTGTGCAAAGAACTGTGTGGAGGGCCACTAATACAGTTTCCAACTCGATCTCACCCCCACATGGCCCACACCGTGTTTCCGGGTCCAATTGGATGCGTACCCCACCCTTACCTAGTCTTCCTTTATTTTATTCGGTGATAAAACAAATACCTCAACTCCAGGTTGTTTTCACAACAGTTTGATAATCTGATTCCCATTAAACAGCGGAGGACTACACTAAGAACAGAACGATAGATCACCGTACCCATCTGTGTTTGGCTGCTAGAGGCGGCGGATGGAAAGGTTAAGTTGACACTCTGCACTTAATCTGCGCTATTGTGGAAGGAAAACCCAATTAGAGATGATATTTCGTGCCGCGCTTTACACCGTTTCCCTTTTGTTCTTCAATGTGAGTTGTACTATTGTGTTACCACCCGCGAGGGGGGGAGGGGTTCATTGTCTCCTCCTCCAACGTGTTGGGTGAGGCGCCCTCATTTGTAGGGATCACTGCCAATGCGGGCTAATGATAACCAGCTCCTCTCAGCTGCGAGGAACCGCTCTGCAGGCTTCGCAGCAGAATTGCCTTCAAACCTTCAGACCGCCCCGGACCAACGGCAGCCCACATCGCTTCCTTCCATGGCTGTTGGGGAATAGAACGTGCTCCTTGGGTACCTGCTTCAGGTGAAACTGACTCGGCTGGGCCGCTCAGGCCTGCACCGGGTAGTAGCCTTCTTTGTTTTCTAGCATTTTCTTTCGGTGGATGTGCTGGAGGGTCTGTTCTGTCCGAGGGCTTCTGCCTTCCCAACCGGCCTCATTCAGAAACCAGAGCTGGTCTTGACAACCACCAATTTGTCATCAAGTCCAGCAGAGCATATATGGCTTTGGCACTGCCTGTGCGAGGGTGACGACGGGGGCTCTGAAGCAGGGCCGTGTACACCCAGACAGCCAAACCTTCCATTTTCCACGAGGAGCTGAAGAAATAATTGCACTTTCCCACATTTTCTCAGCATTTTGCTTTCAGAGCGCCTCCTTTGTTAACTGTGGCTCCCAAACCTGACTGTGCTTGAAGGAGAAAAGGTGTTCAGCAAATCAGTGAACTTGGGGGCAAAATAAAAAATCGTGTTTTATAATATTTATTTCATGAATGGAAAGCTATCCAAAGTGATGTCTTAAGGTGACAGTTTCATTTCCAGACAGCAGGTAGCACCCACCGTGGCAGGAACACAGGCTTCGTTTAGGTGGGAAGCTGCTCCGCACAGGTAGCCACAGGACTTGCTTCCTTGTCACAAGCATCCTAGTCCTCATCAGTACAAACCTGTTCCTGCTCTAGGAATTCCAGAAAGATGAATAGAGGGAGGGGGCATGGTGAAATGGTAACCCTCCCCACCCCCACTCGGGGCCTTCATCCTTTGTTCAGCACTCTCCTTGTTCATCCTGTTTCTGTCTTCTAGAAAACCTTATGTCCAACATCTAAACCTACTCTCCTGGCTCAGGAACCCCATAGATTCCCGGCTTTATAGTGTTAAATCATTAATTGTCTTGAGTCTTGATCTGTACAGTTGGGGTGATAAAAAGGACCACTCAGTATTTATTTGTTGGATGGATAGTTGGATGGATAGATGGATAGTTGGATGGATAGATGATGGTTGGATGGATGGATGGATGGATGGATAATTGGATGGATGGATGGATGGAAAGGTGGATGGATGGGTAATTGGATGGATGGATGGATGGATGGATGGATGGATGGATGGATGGATGGAAAGGTGGGTGGATGGATGGGTGTTGGTCCACTGAGCTGACCATTAAATAAGACAAGGTTCATAAAGTACTCCACTGTTGGTACACAGTTCCCGGCTCAATAAAAGGACTTGTCTTCTAATACTTTCCTAACAAACAGAAATTACTTGCTGAAACACGAAGTGTCATCAGCTTAGTGAATCTGGCCCGGCAGATATTGAACTCAGGCGATGTTAGGTTGAGAAATTCACATGCAGCTTTGCCTGATGATCAGGGTAGCAAATGTGTGAGGTTTTGAGATGTCACCAAAATAAGTAAATACCTTGAAGTATTTAAGTCAGCCAACCTGCCAGCTGCTCAGTGAGTGAGTATGCTGATGGAGATGTGCTTCTTGGTGAACATTTTAAAACAGTGATTGTGAAGACGATAGTGGGTGATCACACAGTGTGGGGTACTGCATTATGGCAGTAGCCTCCCAATTGGTGTCACTGCCCCCTCTCCAGTCTACCTTCTATTGCCGTGCCTATTCATTCTCTACCCAGCAGACCTGACTTGGATCATGTCATTCTCTGTTCAGAATCCTTCCGTGATTTCCCTTTGCACTTGGGATAATATCCCCACTTTTTTCTCATGCTTATGAATCTGCATATCTGGTACTTGCCAGTTTTTCTGACCTCATCTTCTACTACTCTCCCTTCCCACACTGTACTCAGATGCAAAGTGTCCTTCTTGTGTCTCCAGATCACCCAGTTTCTTTCTGTCCTCAGCCTTCACCTTCTGGGGGAGCTCTTCCCTGACTTCTTTTCCTAATATTGGGTGGTAGAGTTGACTACTCATCTTACCATGGTATTCTCTCCATCAGACATACCTTGTGTATGTATTTGTTTATTTGCTTTGCTTCTCTTCACCTCTCCTCTGGAATTTAAACTGTGATTCACTTCTGGGACACATCAATAACTGATTCAATTACCCTAGCTGGTTTGGCTCCACCCTAGTGGAGCCTATCCACCCTAGTGGATAGAGCATGATCCTGTGGACTGAAGGGTCCCGAGTTTGATTTTGGTCAAGGGCACATGCCTGGGTTGCGAGTTTGATCCTCAGTCGGGGGCGTGCAGGAGGAGGCAGCCAATCAATGATTAGCATCATTGATGTTTCTATCTCTCTCTCTCTCCCTCTCCCTTCCTGTCTGAAATCAATAAAATATATATATATATTTTTAATTTTGTTTTATTGCTTAAAGTATTACAAAGAGTGTTAAATAAGTCTCCATTTTTTCCCTTGACCTTCCCCCCTCCTCCCCTACCCCTCCAGTGTCTTGTGTCCATTGATTATGCTTATATGCATGCATACAAGTCCTTCAGTTGATCTCTTAACTCCCCTCCAACTGTCCTGAGCCTTCCAGCTGTAGTTTGACAGTCTGTTCAATGCTGTTCTGCCTCTGTATCTGTTTATGTTCATCAATTTATAATGGTCTTTATTATCCATAAATAAGTGAGATCATGTGGTATTTTTCTTTCATTGACTAGCTTATTTCACTTAGCATAATGCTGTCCAGTTCCATCCATGCTGCTGCAAATAGTAAGAATTCCTTATTTTTTACAGCAGCATAGTATTCTATTGTGTAGATGTAGCACAGTTTTCTAATTCATTCATCTGCTGATGGGCACTTAGGCTGTTTCCAAATCTTAGCTGTGGTAAATTGTGCTGCTATGAACATGTAAAAATAGATTTTTAAAAAAATAACTGATTCAGTAGGCGAATGACCATTTGTTATCAGCCTCTCCCCCTCTTGGATTGTAAGACCACACCTGCCAGGTCTTCATCGTGTATTTATCCTCCTGCATCCTACTCTCACCTACCACCAGCCATGCTTTCTGCCTCCTTCCATGACATTCAGAGATTTCAGATGGGCCCTCTTTCCTTCCCCTTGCCGTAGGAGCTGGCGGATACTAACTAACGTAACCACCAGAAGCTAAACCTGCACTTGCCAGTGAGGTCATTGGTGCAGTGCCTGGAACTTGTTAAGAAGGATGTCTGTGTGAGGCTCTTGGCCCCTGGTACCCTGATTTCAAGCTTTAAAAATGGGAGTGATTGTGTTTTTCATAACAATGAAGAATGGTTTGATAAATAGGCCATGCACTCATAGCCTCCCCAAACTGAGGAACTGAGGAATGGATTCTTGTCCCTACAGAATGAGAAATATCCACAGGAGAAATGGTCCTGAGTCAGTTCCTTCATTGATGTCCCAGTCAATGTGCTGGAACATTCAGATGGACTGAGTCCATAAGGTGATCGGCTTATGGACTGATTTGGACTGGTTTGGAATGCTTTGGGAATTGTTAAGCAGTCAAAATGTACCAGAGAAAGAATATTTTCAACTTCTCAAATTATAGGTGTCTTCCTGCGGGGGAAGGGGGGGGGGGAGAAGGGCAGGAGAAGAGGGGGAGGGGAAAGGTGTTTCCTTCCTCCAACATGTTGTGAGCAGTTTGTGTGCACACAGCTTAATACCCCTTCAGCTATGCATTCCCTTTGATCCCAAGCTTATTAAAAAATGCAAATCTAAGTTGTATCTTATTAATGTGATTCTTTGTGTCAAAGCTGTGGGGGAGGGGTTAAAAATCCCAGGTTCTGGATTTTTAATGTGCAAAGTACGAGAGCCTGATTTTCCGCAGGCTATATTTTCTAATCAACCATTATGAAAGATTTTTTTTTTATTGTGCTGCTATTTCTTTCTTTCTTGGAATTCAAGGAAATAAAGAGTAATGGCTTCATAGTTATACCCCACATATTCTCACGCATGTTGAGATTCCTATTAATTTGCTGTAAGTTCTCCAACACAACAGTGCCCTGACTTGCAAGAACACCCCGGAAGCCTACTTTGAAGCTGTGCATAATGGTGGAGCTACCTCCTGCAGCCGTATAATTTGCTGGTAATGCCCCTTAGGCTTGTGGGGTGCTCGCATGGTGACCTTGCCCAGCCACCCCTTCTCTGGGTGTGTGCAGCATTCCCTAGACCCAGTGTACTCTCCCTGTTAGAACTATTTCTTTCCTTGAGAAATAATGCATTAGAAATTTAATTTGAATCCATTTAAAAAGTGATCCTGTTAGAGTATAGATGCACTTTTGTCACTTGTCTCCATTGTAGTTCGAGCCTTAATTCCTCATTCTCTCATCCATCCTGTCTTTTCTTCATGTCCTGGGATGGCAGGTGGCAGCTTTGTGTGTCATTCTTTACGTGTGCCAGCCGATGTGAAGTGACATGTGGTGACAGTCACGCTTGGTGTGAGCAATTTTTTTCTGTCTTGATAAACCAGGTAGCTCTTTCTGTGGGAAGTCAGGAGTGGGGTATGCGCTGGTCTCTTCTGGAAACAGAATGTGTCGCATGTGTGTTTGTAAATTCCCTGGTGTATTAGGAACTCCCAGCCCCATCCAGGAGAGCACAGAGCTTGACCTTCGGTGATTGACAGCTGTCTGTCTCAAGATCTGTCAGGCTGCCAACCCCTCGACCCCCTTGCCTCCCCCCCCCAATTCTCCAGTGGTTGTTCCCCAGGAGACTTCAGGATGCAAGCATACTCAGTCTTTTCTCTGTTTCTGCATCTGTATCTTAATGGCATATTTCAAACCTACAAACAAATGTAAATAGAAATATAAATGTACACACAAGTACCCACCACCCCAGCTTTATCAAATCTTAACATATTGCCATATTTGCACCTGAGATAGCGCCCTCTCTCTCTCTCTCTCTCACACACACACACATACACACACATACACACACATGCATAAATAAATCATTACGGATCTCTTCCTCACCCCCACATCCTCAGGGGTGGACTTACTGGGAAGCTAATGAAACTTGAGATACTGGCCCTTCCTTCCCCAGCCCTCGGAGACAGAGGCTCCAGCAATGTGTTGACATGATTATATGGTTTGGGTAAAACTGTGTAAAATCCGCAGAAGTAAGACCTCAGCTGCAGTTGGTGAAGATCACTGCCTCCGCTCACTCTGACCTTTCTTCTTCAGTCACACGTGCATTCCCGTGTCCAGCGGGACTCGACGGGGCTCAGATAATTGAGCCTCTGGCTAAGGGGAAGTCGACCACAGGAACGCATTTAGTTTGGGTTGAGTGGGATGTATTTATGGGGGTCCCAGTTCTTTCCATGTATTGTTAAGTCATTGTTAGATGACCCAGTGGAGGAAGTGGCATGGCTTCCAAAATACTCCCACTGCCCACTGTCCGCACTCACCAGCGATGTGTCATGAAGCCACAGGACCAGAGGCTGGAGAGCGGGATGAATGTGGCTTGTGGTTCTCTGGCCTGAATGTGGCTTGTGGTTCCCTTGCCTGAGTAGGAGAGGAGAAACCAAGTATGGCAAGTACAGAGCCAGAAGCTAGTCTGTGGGGGAAAATGGAAAATGTCAAACCGTGAAGCATTATCAAATGATCGGCAAATGCTTCTACTCCTATTAACACCTACTCACGTTGGAAGTGCCCTGCTGTCGGCAATGTACTTGATAATGTAGCATGCACAATGATAAACACACACACTCTGGATTCATGTTTTAAAGAAAGCATCCTAAGTTATATATTCTATGCCTCTGGCTCTCTGTACATATTGGATTCTGTTCCCCTCTCGATGTGGTATTCATCACGATCATTTATACTAAATGTATATTTACTAAACATATAAACACACAAACCTATTTTCTAGGTTGTTCTTTATAAAAAGATTATTCGACACATATATTTGCCTCACTTTCAAACATTGTTTTGAAATCTTGACACGTCTACCTCTTGTTTATTCCTTTTCACTGCCATGTGTGGTACTTCATGGTGTGACTGTACCACAATTTACTCGTCCTGTCTTCCATCAGCGGGCACTTGGGTTCTAATAATTATTAACTGGAAGTAAACAATGGGCAGTGAAGTCTCACAGTTATCCATCCACAGGAGAGGTTCTCTATAGCTGTGGTCTGCAAACTCTTTTGCTCAGATAGTCCCCAGGAGAATTTTGGAAAACCCTGTGCTTCCTCATATATATTTGAATTGACAGCTAAAATATTTCAGCCTAAGTTTTATGTGGTTGGAAAGGATTTCATTTGCATACTATTTTAATATATATATTTCAAGATAAAACTAAAGATCACTCTTTTCAAAGAATGCAGTGAGATGAAAATAATATGATATGACTTTCACTGGCATTCATTTAAATAATATACTACTAGGATTCTTCTTAATAGTGAGAAAGTTTATATCACTCCTTTTGGCCTTTGAACTTGAAATTCTATTCTTTTCCATGTGTAGGATTCTGTCGACATGCAATATATTTTTATGCCTGACTCTTATTGACCACATCATCATATTTCTCTCTTTCATA
>PVJC01015083.1:0-35545 GCA_004026665.1 Murina feae
GCTTGGGGTGGGAAGGAGAGCAAGGCTGGTGTCATGGGGCTGCTCACGACATGACAGTCAGGACCAGGGTGGCTTTGGGCCCTATCCACAGAGATGTGGAGTATGGAGGGCAGGGACAGGCCCTTCTGGGGACACCTCTCCCCTCCCCTGGTGGAGTACTACTTGACTTCAGCCTCAGCTTGGATGACTCCTCTTCCTACAGGAAGCCCACCTGAGCCTTCCAGGCTGAACCGGGTGTCCTCTGGCTCCTGTAACACCCTCCCCCTCTTAGCCACTGTTGCCCCCCTCACCTGAGAGCTCGAGGAGAGCAGAGAGCCTTCCTCATCTCTGTGGCCCCAGTACCCACCTGGCACAGAGCAGATGCCCGCTGCAGAAAGGAGTCAAACAGCAAACCGGCCTCCATCCTCTCCGCCCTCCTCCCCACTCTGGGGGCCTGGGTCGTAGGGCACCGTGGCATTCGGAGACGTTGGGCAGGTTACAGGGCCTTGGTTCCCCCAGAACCAGCGCTTCTCAGGCCGCATCTACGGAGGCGTCCGGGTAGAGAGGACGGCGTGTCCTGATCTGGCCGTGGAGAGCATGGAGAGCGGCAGGCGGAAAACCATTCTGTTAGGGCCTCTGCAGCACGGGGCTCCTGCCCCTGCCGGGCCTGAGCTGGGTGGCTCTGTCAAGTTACTTAACCTCTGGGTGCCTCAGTGTTCAAATCTTTAAAATGGAAATCATGGTTCCCGCCTGGAAGGGCTGTTGGAAGGATTCAGTGAGTAAACACGCAGAGCGGTGGGTGGCGCCCAGTCAGGCGGGTGGAAGTGTTTGCTGAGGCCCGATCTGCAATTCAAGCAACACATTCCTGCTGCTCTGAGTTTGTTTGCTGGTTTTTTCATGTTAACTTGGTTACTCGTCCTGTGGTGTTCGCCAGGTTTCTCCAATGTGGGAAGCACACACACACACACACACACACACACACCTTTAACCCTCTCTGCACTTCCTTTCTTTGGAAGGGTATCACTAGGTCCAGCCCACATCCACCTGCTGCAGGGGCACCTCCGTGGTATTTTGGAATTATTTTGAAAGGAAGACTTGTCTGGTCTCCCCATTGACTTATTTCTTCAATCACTACGTCTATCAGTATGGACGTGCGGATATTGATGTCCTACGTCGGGTTATAATCTAATTCCATGTCACCTGTTCAATCTGGTCTAGGTTTGGCCGTGGATCGCTTCCAGGCTGCCTCCTGTGTCTGACATGCCCCCCCGCCCCTCTCTAGAATTACAACATGCCCTAGACTCCTTTTCTCTTTCCCCTGCCTCGGTGGCAGGATCAGTCATTTCTCCAAGGAGCCCTGGTTCCTTTCACGGAGAGAGGCGTTTAGGAACCAAGATGTGCTTCCGGGGAACAGAGCTAGGTTTGTTCTAATTTTTTTTTTTAAGTAAGTTTCCCCTCTTGGCAATTGTGGGGTCTGTTGGAAGCTCCAGACAGCTGCCCGGCCTTTGAATACAGGACCCTGTCTACAGCCCACAGGCCTGAGCATCTCACGTACCCTAGGCGGGCCTCATGGTTATCGGGGCTCACGAGGTCACCATCCCCCTGCTGAGCCCTGCCTGTGTCCACTCCTGCTCATCAGTGGGGCCACTGGGTGGCTGAGCTGCCTTGGCGATGCATCCCAGGCCTGGCCTCAGCACCCTTGCGGCCCAGGTTGCTGTGGGATTGCAGGCTTGCTCCCGGCTGAAATGACAGCTGTCAGTGGTGGTGGCAGTAGCCACAGCCCAGTAACAGGGGACAGGCCCGGCAAGTTAGGTCCCAGGAAGGCCTGACTCAGCCACATGCCCAGCGCAGCCCTGTGGCCCAGCGCTAACGGGGCAAGGCCTGGTGAGCTGGTTCCTGCACTCCCTCACCTTCCCCAACTCCCAGCCCTGCCTGCCACTGTGCGGCTCATTGATGCTCAGTGGGCCAGGACCCAGAGCCGGCTCCCCGCAGAGGCAGCCCTCCTGCAGTGGCAGGGTGGCTAGCAGAGGCTCAGGCCAGCCTTAAGACCCCAAGGCAAGCTGAGGGAGGGCCCAGAATGTCTACTCTATCCCCCCACAGGCTGGGAGTCAGGCTTCTACCAGTGACTTCTGTCTGGGGCTCAGTAATGGTGCCTCACCCTGTTTAAAGTCGTCCGTGGCTCCCCATTGCCCTCAGCTTAAAAGTCCCGCTTCTAAATCTGCCTTACAAGGCCCTGGAGAGCCCTTCGGCTCCCACGTCTACTCTAATAATAACGAATTGTGCTTCCCCTTGCACAATCATGTGGTTCACACAGCCATAATTTACTCCGCCTGCGTTGCCCTCCTCTCCTGCTTCACTGGTTAATTCCTCATTGTCCCCGAGGTCTTAGCTCTGGATCACCTCCACCAGGAAGCCTTCCTCCTGTGCCTCAGATCATCTCTGCTCACCGGGTCGTGTCCCTAGTTACCTGTGGGCCACACCTTCCTAAGGTGTGAACAACCTCTGGCATTCAGGGCAGCAACCTGGTGTAGCAGAGAGGACTCCGGGTTTGAAACCGGGCCTCTGGCCTCCCTCAAGGCCTCTGCTCCTTCTGCTGTGTGATTAAAGCAAGTCACTGCACGTCTCTGAGCTTTCGTCTCCTCTTCTGTGAGAAAAGCCTCTAATTGGGTTTTCCGGCCCTGCTTTCAATTTTGGCTTCTGTCTCCAACGTGCTGTGTGGCCTTGGGCAAGCCCTGTCACTGGACCCAGCCTCACTTTTCCTCTTCTGTAAAATGGGGCTACCTATAAAACTCCAAGTGCTGAGGCGCCAACAAGCCAACACTTGTGGAAATCCTCGGTAAACCTCAGAGCCCAACGCGGACAGTTGAAGAATGTATTTCAACAGCTCCGTGGAGGTGTGTAGGAGGGAGCCCACGGCTGCTCTCGCCGTTCTCCCGTCTCCCAGTCCCCCTCAAGCCTACAGATCAAAGGTGACAGAGGCCTGTTGGCATGGAGGCTGGGCTTGGCTGGGCCTGCTCCCTGGCTCCCTGCCCACCTCCCACCCACCCCCACGCCCAGGGTTACATGACATGCGTGCCTTGCGAAAGAGGCTGTTTAAATGCTCAGTGTGGGGGCGACCCTTCACCTCCCCACTTCCAACACAGAAGGCCTCTCTACCCCTCGGCCCCTCCCTCCAAAACTCAAAACGAAAGTCCGTTTGATCCATCTGCAACTTTATTCCAGAGCAGAAATAAGTCATTTCCTAACAATAAATATAAAAAAAATAATAATAAATTAAGGTTCGGGGGGGGGAAAAAAAAAACAACAAACCTCCCCACAAAACAAAATCATTAACACTGACGGAGTCACGAATGTTGTCTAAGGAGGCGAGAGGTGGACGGACCAGCCCCCAGCCTGGGAATGTCTGACACACACCAGCCTCTGCCCCAAGCCCTAGCCGGGCCGGGCCCTCTGTCACACACACATTCTCTCCAGAAAGTACAAAATATATATTTAAAAAAACCTCAACACAACCGAGCATCCTGCGGGCGCCCTCGGGAAGCAAGGGTTTGGCCCCTGGGGGCTGAGGACAGGGTCTGCGGAAGGCACTAGAAGATGGGGAACAACTCTGGGCCTCTCCCAGCTCAGTGTGCTGTCTGTCCTCTTCTCGGGAGTGGGTGGGGTGTGAGGTACCCTGCTCCTGCGGCCCCTCACCTCCCGAGACAGAGAAAGGGAGGCAGGTTTGGAAATGTCCCCCGTGTATGTCACAAGGCCTTGGCGGGGGGGCTCCCGCCCAGGATGCTGGGACCACGGCGGTGCCTGCTAAGTGCTTGGCTGCTGTCCTTTGTGGGCGAAGCACCCCCAGCCCGGGATCCCTGAGCATCTCCGCAGTTCAGTTCAGGCCAAGGTTGTCCTCTAGACGCCCGCCCCGCCCCCCAGCAGAGGCCTCGGGGTGGCATCCCTAAGAAACAACGGGAAATAAATAAGGTCCCTAGTGCCAGGCACACAGCTGGCAGGGAGGCCACTGCTTCTTCAAGTATTCTCGGCCGAGGGGGCACGAGGCCCCGTCGGAGCTCAGATGGGGATCCCCACTGTGTTCACTTGCTCCTTGAGTCCCAGCAGGCTGTAGGCGATGCGCTTCTGGTGGCCGGGCAGCCGCACGCCAATCTTCTTGATGTCACTGCGGGTGGGAGGGAGAGAGGGCGAGTCAGGGGCTGAGAGAGGGGGGTCGCTGTGGGAGGGGGGCTGACGTGGGGAGAGAAGAGGGGGCCTTGGGGACCTGGCGGGGCAGAGGCCTGACGGAAGGATCTACATCCTGAAAGCACGCTGACGCTGACTTAGACAAAAATTAAAAAATGACAGAAAAGCCAACTCTGTAAAGGTTTTTTTTTTTTCTTTATATCAAATCTGCAGGATTATCTGTGAAGTACTAGAAGGCGCTCTTTCCATGCTCATTTGGTAGATTGGAAAAGTGAGGCTCAGAGAGGTAGAGTGACTCGCCCAAAGTCACACAGCTAGGAGGCGGAAGAGCTGGGAACCAAACCAGCTGTGAGAATTGGATTCCCTCCCCGACCTCAGGTCTGTCCTGAGTGTCCCCAGCTAAGGCCTCCTGCCCAGGCAGCACTGATGCCATCACCAGGGACAGGGATGCTCGAAGGCTATTGCTCAAAGGGATCTTCCCAGCCCCCACCTCCTTTCGCCCCACTCCCTCCAAGTCCTCACTGCTGCTAACTGACCAAGGAAACACTTGCGGAGGGACCACCAAGGGTTAATGCACTGCTGGTCTCTAACAGGAGGGGTTTACGGGTCATGAGAGGCAGGTGTTTCCCTTCAGGACCCTCACTTCCCACCGGTAAAATGAAACAACAGTGTCCAACTGGGGGCGGGAGACCCCGAAACCGGTGGCAGCATGGGTACCAGATAGAAAGGCGTGCCCAGGATCCCACAGCCTCCCTCCCCCACAGCCCTTCCCATGCAAGCTCCATCCCCTTGTAAAAGCACTTACGCTCCCCAGCCCTGGAGCAGGACGGTTCTTGCTCACTCTGGGAGTTTTCCCCTCTGCCGTCCTCACCCACCAGCCCAAACCCATGAAAACACCCAGGTTTTTATGGGCCGTCTCCTGGCTGTAACTAGAGCTAATTATATGGTGCAAGTTCCTATTTGCAATGCTGGAGACGTGAATTTCCCACTGGCTCTGGGAACCCTCAGAGGAGTGCTGAGCAGGGAGTGCAGACCCAGGTGGGTGGAGAGGGTGGCTCAGGGACTGGCAGCTCCACTGCAGCAGGAAGGCCCGGAGTCAGACATCTGGGAGAACTTCCTGCCCTTTTACCCTACTGTGCGCCAGGCATGTCACATGCATGGTACCAATGCAGCTCCCACAATGGGGAACCAAAAACCGAGACTCAAAGACAAAACCTAATTTGAACAGGGTCTCCTGCTAGGAAGTGGCAAATGTGGGGCCTGAGTCCAGGTGTGACGGCAGAGCACATGCTTGGGACCCTGCAGCTGGCAACAGGAGACACCCCGAGACACCCCGGGACCCGTCTCCTCTCTCCACACCTCCATGCCTCCCTCTGATCAGTCTGTCCTCCTGGTTCTCAGCCTCTGGCTCCCGTTTCTAACCTGAACAGTTGAGGGGTGTTACGAACAAGAGCTGTTTTCCCCACCCCTGTAGGTTTCACATGTGGCTCCCGGAGAAACATCTGTACCACCACCGGGGAAAGAGGTTGGGTCCTGGGCCCACTTCCAGGTTCCCTGGCCTTGCAGCTCTATAGTGGGGCCGGGAGCCTGCATTTTGCCAGCCCTCAGAGCCCCTGGTACATGGTTTAAAAACCAGGGGGTTGTTTTTTGTCCGACATCTCATCAAGGCAGCAGTGGCAGCCATTGCTCCTGCCCAAGATAAGAAGCAGAAAGGTTCGGGAGTGTCGGCCAAGACAGACAGAGACCAGAGAACAAATCTGGGGCAAAGCCAAAAAGAAGACGTGGACCAAGGGCAAAGGGCAGGACAGGCTCAATAGCCTAGTTTTGTCTGACAAAGCAACTATGACAAACTGAGTAGGGAAGTTCCCACTGATCAGTATGACCCAGCTGCTGTCTCTGAGACGGAGAGACCCCAGTTCCTCAGCCAGGGCAGCCCTGCAGGGATCCTCAGTACAGGATTTGAGAAACTAGTTCCAAGCACAGAGCTCAAGTAATGTGCCCCAGCGGCTCCAGGAGAAGGGCTGCCCCAGCTGCTGGGGAAGATGCAGGAACAACAGGTCCCACCAGCTAGACATTTTAAAAATATAAAACTTCATTAAATTAAAAAAAGAACCAGTGAGGCATGGGAGCTGTAGGAGTGCAATGGCTGGGCCCATCCCCATGCCCTCCTGAGGTCTAGGATAGGCCTGGTACACAGTAGGTCCTCAAGGAGTGTCGGATGGATGGATGGATGGATGGATACTTTAGTGGATACTGATTCACTGCCCAAGCCACCTTGGGCCTGTCTCCCGCAGTGGTGTGTGGTTCATGTGACAGGGTGGGAGCTGAGGCTGCTTCCGAGGCCCATCTAGGAGGCAAAAACCCTGGGCTGGGAGAGGCAGGAGGCCCAGTTCCAGTCCAGGACTCCATCCAAGGCTTGGGCCGTCCTGTCCTGTCCGTCTTCGGGCCTCAGTTTCTTTCCATATAAATGGGAGGCTCTGATTAGATGCTTCTGAGCCCCCTGCCCCAACCCCATTCTTTTTCAACACAACGCCCCCAAGCCTCCCTCCCCTGCCTCATTCCCTAATCAGAGACATGCCAGCTTCTCTTCCCCCGTCGGGGACCCAGGGCTGTCACTCCCATCACACAGGGCCGAGGCCACCTTTTTCCTGAGCACTCGCAATGCCAGCCCTGGCCCTGGACAATTCAAAGGGCACACCTCCCCAGGAAGCACCTACTATGTGCCGCCTGGACACAAGGAGCGGGGAATGAGAAACGGCCTCACATCCCCCATCGGTCATTCACGCAGCAGATACCCCATCAGGGCCAGGCCTAGGCTGAGGGTACGCGGAGACCGTGAGAGCCTTGCAGACCGCTGTGTGCAGCAGCCTCAGACACGGGACAGGGCCTTTTGTGAGGACGAGCACTTTTCTGGGGTGCAAAACCACCACCTCACTGGCTCCTCCAAACCATTTAGAGCCACTGTCCAGCTGGAAACTCGGCGGCTCCCAAATAACTGGGAGTGCTCAGGCTGAGGAAAGGTCGTCACCATGGGACCACGAACGGGCAGCCAGCCCCTTGGGACAGACAGGCGTAGGGAGCAGGGAGGCCAAAGGGCTGGGATGACCCTGAGGCCCGAATCCAGACCCCACCGAGACAGAGCGGAATTCTCCCGAGAGCAGCACAGGCCTGCAGACACGGCCTGCAGGTTGAGAAAGTGCTCGCGATCCCCATCTATCTCACGTATCTGAAGTGAAGAAGGAGGCAGTGGTGCTGGGAGTCACGCAGACCCCAGCTCTGAGCACCCACGGGTTGGAGGGAGGGGGAAGGAGCGCGGAATGACTTCCTGCCTTTATCCAGGCCTTTTCAAAACACAGCACACACGCACACACACACAGCCTCCGTCCATCCGAGATAGCCGTGTCCCAGCTCGTGGGAAAGGAATTGGCCGAGGAGCACCCCGGGCTATTTCGGGAAGCCTTTTGAGAGCGTGTTTCCTGTAAGCACTTCTCTTGCCCTCAGCCCTGCTCACCCAGAAGAGAAGCTGTGCTGTCCTCTGTCCTTGGGGGTGGGGGGGGGAGCCCCTGGAGGGGCAAAGGGGGCTGTTCCAGGTTCCCAGGGAAAAGGCGGGGACCCGGAACCCAGGCACTGCCAACGGGCTGGGGCGGAAAGCAAAGGACTAGAGGATTGAACCCCTACTGTGCGCCAGGCGTGTCATACGCATGGTACCCACGCAGTTCCCATAGTGGGGAACCAAAAACCGAGACTCAGAGATGAAACCTAACTTGACCAAGGTCTCCTGCTAGGAATGTGGGGCCCTGAGTCCAGGTGGGACGGCGAAGCCCAAGCTTAGGTCCCTGCAGCTGGTTGGCAACCAGAGACACCCCTGGACCCGTCTCCTCTCTCCACATCTCGCTGCCTCCCTCCGGTCAGTCTGTCCTCCCCTGACTCCCATCCCCAGCCGTCCCCTGGGATGGGCCATGGCCTGGTCTGAGAGGCCTCAATTAGCTGAGTGGTTTGCAGAGGCCCTGGAGAATGTCCATGCACAGGCCCAACTCCCAGAACCCCTGTGACCCAGAACCGTGAGTGGCTGGGGTCACCCCCTCCATATGGTTCCCAAAACCTCCCAGCCCCAGCGCCCATTCCTGCCGTGGCCTTGGATCCTGTGCAAGTAAGGGTGTTGGGGGACATCACACTATTTTTAGAAGCACAAAAGGCTAAGAGGATAGTGTCTTCTCCCTCCCAGGGTGGGAGGAGGGATCCTGCCAAGGCTCTGACGGGAAAGGTCCCTGATGGGAGGAGAGATGAGCTCCCATAGGACGGCCTGACAACAGGCAGCAGCAGGGCTGGGCAAGGGGCACGGCACTCTCTGCCAGGCTGGACCACAGGCTGACAGTCACCACGAGGGGAGAGGGGCCTGGAAGGGGCTGGCCCTTTCTCCTGGGCATCAGCCAGGGTATCCCAGGGCTCTGTCCCTTTCTTCTTGGCATCCTGGAGAGGAAGGCTGCCCCTAACTGGCTATGACCCCAGGCAAGCGTTGTAACCTCTGGGCCTCAGTTTCCCCACTTGTAAAACGGGGAAGTGATCACGGCATCTATTCCCAAGGCAAACGGAACTCAATCAGCGATGGCGATGAAAGGAAGTCATTCTTTTCCCAGAGTCCCGGCTATAAACTGTGTAACCTGAAGCAAGCCACGTAATCTCTGAGCCTCAGTTTCTCCACTAAATAACCTCCAGGGTCCCTGAGCTCTGGACCCAGACTCACAGGGGCTGGAATCCTAACTCTGCCCTTGGCGGCTGCAAGATCCTGGACAGGTCACTGCACTGCTCTGCACCCTCTTCTCACCTGTCTAGTGAGAACGCTGATGGGCCCCACCTGCCGAGTTAGCACCAGGACTGATTCCAGGTGCTCGTGCACAGACTCCCTCGAGAAATGCCCCTGTGAATGTGACTGTGACTCTCCCACTCCGGACAAAAGGCGCCGGAAGAAGAGGAAGCCAGCAGCATTGCTGGCTGCCGGCCTGGCTCTGCCCTTCCTCCCCAAGCAGAGGGAGAGAGGAGAGAGGAGGGTGGAGGAGAGAGGAGGGTGGTGGAACCAGGGGCAGGAGGCGGCGGGCAGCATGGGCAGAGCCCAAACTCACTCGTTAGTCATCTGTACCACCTTCTCGATGGCCGTGTAGCCGGCCGCCAGGAAGTGCTCTGTGTACTGCTGCATCTTGATGGACTCCAGCCACTCGGACACTGTGCGGAAGGGCACCCCCTCGGAGCCGCTGGTGCTGGGCAGCCTGATGGACACTCTGCAACATGCACGCCCACCCTCGGGTCAGGGTTGCACACCCAGCCCCGCCTAGGCCCTGAGCCTGAGGCTCCCTAACCTGGGCAATTCACCCAGCTGCCCTGGGCCTCAGTTTCCTCACCGGGGCAATGAGAAAGTTCAGGGAGGCAGCCTGGCATGCTGGGAACAGTCAATGTTTAAAGCTTACGGCTGCCCCCTCTGCCCCTACGAACGAGACCATCACCAATAACCACAAAACAGCGAAACTTAACAGAGAGACTCGGGTTCCTAGCATCACAGTCCCAGCCTGGCCACGTGCCCACACGTAAGATACTTAATTGCCCTTCCCAGTTCCTCATCTATAAAAGGGGGAGGATTATAGGACTCCCCTGTAGGTTGTTTAAATGAGTTAAAACATGTAAGGGCTGAGAGCAGTGCCTGGCACACTTACCATACATGCCGATGGCTTGCCTAGTGTTACCCACGCCGGCCCCTGTCCAGGCTAAGCATAGCCCGAGTGTGACTCTGAGCCCCTCGCCCACTAGCCTTGGCTGGCCCCTACACTGAAGTGGCTCGGGAGTAGAGCTGGGGGCTGCCGCGGGGGGAGGGCATGGGACTCACCGGGGATCAAAGTCAGCCAGGGTCTTGAGGGAGTCGGGGGCGCGGATGAGCTTGTCCAGGATGCTGACGATGTCGGCGAACTTGGGGCGGCGGGCGCGCTCCTGCTGCCAGCACTGCATCATGAGCTGGTAGATGGCGGAGGGGCACTCCATGGGTGTGGGCAGCCGGAAGCCTTCGTTGATGGCTTTCATCACCTGGTGGGGCAAGGGAGGCGGGTGGTCAGGGTGCCTTCACAGCCCTCAACCCACGCAGGTCCCGGGGAGCACCAGTACATGGAGGTGGGCAGAGGAGGAATGAATGGGGCGTCCCAGAAACAGACAGGATGGGACTCCTTTCTTGAGCCAGGAGGACAAACAGCAAGTGTCCAGGGGCTGTCTGCATACTTCCGTGGAGGAAGGGACTCTGATCCTGATCTCTCACAGGCACCAGGCAGCAGCCATGCTGTGAGCCCTGCAGCCAGCCTCCCTCCAGTCTCTGGGCGAAGACATCTATACAAGCTGCCCCCTTCGCCTAGGCAAGCATGTCAAACTCGCAGCATGTGGCCCACCAGCCGCAGATTTGATATGGTTGACCTAGAGCACTCTTCGCCTCCTTGTGTGTGCCTGGCTGCTTTACTGTCTTTTGTCTCAGCAGAGATGTGATCTCCTCTGAGAAGCCTTCCAGACCTTCAGGCCCGGTGAGGCATCAGGCATGGCACACACACACCCATGTGCACATGCACACATGCATCCACAGGTGCACACACACATGAATGTACATGCAGGTACACACTCACAAACACGCACACACCACTAACTGGTTTCCTGGTCTTTCCCCTGACTGTAGTAAGAGACTGGATCTGGAACCCAGCACAAGGCCTGGCACATAGTAGGCCTTCAATAAACCTAATGGAACAAACCCACAAATGGTCTGTACCAGATGAAGACTGGCACCCAAGACTCTTCTCTGCCCGGACTTGGGGTTCAGGAATGAGTAGAGTTTAGGTCCAGGGCAGGCCCAGGCTGGGTAGGATGAGGGGGCCTACCTCATGGTTTGACAGCTCCCAGTAGGGCCGCTCGCCATACGTCATCACCTCCCACATGACAATGCCGTAACTCCACACGTCGCTGGCCGAGGTGAACTTGCGGTAGGAGATGGCCTCCGGGGCTGTCCAGCGGATGGGGATCTTGCCACCCTGCAGGGGACCCAGGCCCAGTCACCACTGTCCTCGCCGGTCAGCCTCAGGACTACTGCAGCCAGGGCCCCTCCCCGTGCTCCCTGCGGGTGCTCTTGCCTCCTGAGGCCCGTGCCCCAGGTGTGCAGGTGCGAGGACCCCACCGAAGGCATAGGCTGCCGCACCCTCCAGCCGTGGACCCCGATGGTGACAGCCCCCCGGCACTCACACTGGTGGTGTAGGTGGCCTCGGGGTCGTCCTCCAGCACGCGGGACAAGCCGAAGTCGGACACCTTGCAGACCAGGTTGCTGTTGACGAGGATGTTGCGGGCGGCCAGGTCGCGGTGGACGTAGTTCATGTTGGCCAGGTACTTCATGCCGGCCGCGATGCCCCGCAGCATGCCCACCAGCTGCAGTACGCAGAACTCGCCATCCTTCTCCTGCCAGAGCACAGGCCTCAGCCACCAGCCACCCCAGAGCCCAGCAGGGCACCCCCAAGCCTGCCAAGAGTCCCGGCCCACTCTGGTTCACACACGTACCCTCAGAAACTTGTCCAGGGCCCCGTTCTCCATGTACTCGGTGATGATCATCATGGGCTTGTCTGCAGGGGGTGGGCACGGGTGTAAGGGGATGGCACAGATGGCGGGTGGGCACGGATGGGGGAGTGGTGGGTACAGCTACGGACAGAGCCCTTGTTTCAAAGCCCTACTGGGCAGCCCCTCTCCACCCCCCTGTAGGTCAGGCCCCCCAAGAGTCTCCCCCACCCCCACCCCCACCGGTGACAAGCCTCACATTTGGAGACGACGCCCTCAAGGCGGATGATGTTGTGGTGGCTGAACTGGCCCATAATGCTGGCCTCGCTGAGGAAGTCCACCCGCTGCTTCTCTGTGTAGCCGGCTTTCAGCGTCTTGATGGCCACAGGTACATCCTTCTTCCCTGATGCCTTCAGCGTCCCCTTGTACACCTCCCCAAACTCTCCTGCAGGCAGGCAAGTTGGGGGGAGCATCCCCAGTCAGCCGGGACCGGGCATCCCAGCCTGTACCGGGCCCCTCTGCAGGCGCACCAACCCCTCCGCAGGCGCCAACCTCACCTGCTCCGATCACCTTCTGCCGCGTGACGCAGGACGGGTGGATCTCGGTGGTGAACTTGAGCACGGCCTGGTTGGGATCCTCGTACGTGTGGGGGTCTACGTATGTCTTCAAGGGCTTCAGTTGTTCTGGAAGGGGGAGGAGGGGCTGGTCACAGGCAGGCCAGGGAGGGTCCCTGGGAAGGGTTGCCCTCAAAGAGGAAGGGGAAGCTACAGGACCAGGGGCCATGGGACACGGAGCTTCTGGCTCAGCCCCTCGGGGCTGCCCTGGGGAGTCCTAGGGGTGCCCGGGCTATGGGCTGAGATGGGGCCGGGGCCTGTGGGGACAGGGGGAGGGGCACGGAGGGAGCGGCACCTCACCTGCCTTGGAGAAGTAAACATCCTCCGAGGACTGGCGGGCCCGCTGGTTCTTCCTCCTGAGAACCCACAGGAACCAAACACAGAGGGGGTCAGCGGCGGCTCTGGCCAGCAGCCTCCTGACCCCACGATGGCCCCGAGTGGGGACTGAGTGTGCTCAGCGCCCTGCTCTTCGGGGAGAGGGCAGAGGGAAGGCTGGGGCGGGGCAGACAGGAAGCGGCAAGTGGGCTCCAAAAGGAAGGCTTTCCTCATTAGCGCTCCCTGGCGCTTCCTGCCTGCGTGTCCAGAGGAAGCGTGGACACACCGTTAGCAACAAGGGCAGAGATGATGACCGCCGTGCCCAGGCCCCCAGGGCGCGCCAGGCGCTGTGCTGAGCACTATGTAGCTCACTGCATCTTCACACCCCCCAGAGGCAGGGAGAGATCACTCTCAGCCCATTTCCCAGACAGGAGCCCGAGGCTCCCACCCCCCTGGGTCCCGCGACAAACCTGCGATGGATGAAGACACCGATTCCTGCCAGCACCAGGAGCAAGACAACGCTGACAGCCACTCCGCCAATCACTGCCATGTTGGCAGATCCTTCCACGGCTGTTGGGGAGACCAACTGATGACAAGGAAGCCACCCCCAACTCCACACCCCTGGTTGCGCCCCCCTTTCGGGGCCCGAAACACATGCTGGGTATTTTCACTTGTGATGGTCATAACGCCCTTTATTCCCATTTCACAGGTGGGTAATAAAAGGCCCTCCCAGGTGTGGGGCTCTTCCCACGATGCAGGATTTGACCTGGGTCTGCCAGCGCCAAAGCTCAGATCCTCCCTCCTGCTCTGAACGAATGTCGCTGGGTCCCCTCCCCCAGCCCCTCATTCGGCCCCCTCCCCGGGCCATCAACCCACATGGCTGTCCTAGAATCAGGCTGCCCAGAAGGTGGATTTCTGAGTTGGCTGACCCTTTCCTCCTCTCGGGACGTCCTAGTTGTTCCATTCAGGGCCCTGGCCTGGCTCGCACCCTGCTCCCCGACTCACACAGCGTCTGGAACTCGTGCACCTTGCTGCCGGCCCCCTGGCCCTCCTGCGTCAGCGCCTGCACTTGGACCAGGTAGGTGGTGTCCGGAGCCAGGTCGTCCAGGGTCACGGAGAAGCCCTCGGTGCGGCGCACGTTGTAGCTGTTGGAGTCCCCCTGGGGTGGCCAGCGGGCGCAGAGGCAGATGGTGAGGGCAGGCAGGGGCGTCAGCTCAGCCCACAAAGACCACCCCTGCTTAGCTCACTTATGCAGCAGACTCAATGCTATCCTTACGGAGGGGGAAACTGAGGCTCAGAGAGGTCAAGTGGCTCGCTCAACGTCACAGCCAGCAAGTGCATGACCCAGATTCAAACCCAGGTCTGCTTGATCCCCAAGACCTGGATTTCCGCCCAACTATCTCGTCTGGGAATTCCAGAACACTGTGTTTCCTCTCCCCCCAAATCTCTGCTGTGCTGGCCTGGGGCAGGTGGCTCAGGAAGAGCCCAGACCTCAGTTTCCCCATCTGCAGACGACTGTGTCGTGTGGTGAGTATCTATGACACCCTCCCTGACCCTCTGCCAGTTACCTTCTTGCGGTAGGTGACCTCGTACTTCCACACGCGGCTCTGCTGTGGCACAGGGATGCTCCAGGACACGCTCAGCGAGGTGGTACCCCGGCCCTCCAGCTTCACCTTCGGGGGCTCTGGGCAGAACAGCGGGTGGGGGAGGGGTGTGATGAGCCACCCAGGGGTGGGGGGCAAGTGTCCCCAGACCCAGATCTACCCACAGCCAAAGCTCTTTAAACCTCCACCCGGGATTCTTAACTTCCAGTTCTAGAGCACAGCCCCAGTCCCCGGCCCCCCCAGCTAGCTCCTCAGAAGAGCCCCGAGAGCATGTATGAGCGTAAATAATAAAAACAAAGTCACAGCCAACTCCTGCTGTAGCCTTTCTATGGACCAGGCACTGTTCTAAGAGCTTCATATGGAAGAATTTATGAAATCCTCTCAATAGCCCCATTACCCATTTTACAGGTGAGGAAACTGAGGCTCAGAAAGGTTGGATAACTTGCCCACAGTCACAGAGCTAGGAAGTGACTCCAGAGACTGCTATATATATATATATATATATATATATATATATATATATATATATATATATAGTTGATTTTTAAAAAAATATATTTTATTGATTTCTTACAGAGAGGAAGGGAGAGGGATAGAGAGCTAGAAACATCGATGAGAGAGAAACATCGATCAGCTGCCTCCTGCACACCCCCTCCTGGGGATGTGCCCGCAACCAAGGTACATGCCCTTGACCCCTTGACTGGAATCGAACCCGGGACCTTTCAGTCCATAGGCCGACGCTCTATCCACTGAGCCACACTGGTCAGGGCCAGAGACTGTGCTTTTAACTACTTGCTGCTGCTGCTCTCTCTGAACACAGCTGAGCCCTGGGTGGCAGTCCTCTGGAAGCCACCACCCCCAGGCCCTCACCTGTCTGGTTGATGCTGACGCTGGCGGTGCGGAAGCTGCGGCTGGCCACCAGGTCCGAGACGCCGTTGCGGGCCTCCACGGCGAAGGTGTAGTTCATGTGGGGCTCCAGGTCGCTGACGATCACGCTGGTGCGGGTCAGCTTACTCGGGAGCTCGGAGTAGCGCACGCTGGCCTCGCAAGGCCTGCACTCGCCTGACTCGGGCAGGCACTGCTCGCAGGTGACCTTGTAGGAGATGTCTTCACGGCCCCCGTTGTCCAGGGGCGCCGTCCAGCGCAGCTCCACTTTGGCACCCATGCCCACGGCCGTGAGGTAGCTTGGGGGAGAGGGAGGGCCTGCACAGAGGGCGGAGATCAGAGCTCGAACCCAGGGAGCCCCGGACATGGCAACCACCAGACCCTGGCCAGCTGTCAACCTCCCCGACCCGCTGCACACTCACCTGTGCAGGGCATCGACAGCGAGTCCTGGGGGGCCCGGAAGTAGCCTTCCTCACACTCGCAGTATGTGGCCCCCTCGGAGGACGGCAGGGTGTGTGCTGGGCACTCCGAACAGGAACTCTCGGACGCCTCCGATTTGAAGAATCCAGACGAGCAGGCTGATGGGCACAGGGACAGACATCGGTCAGTTCAACCCGTTCCCACGGCAACGACTTTTCCGCTCCCTGGCCAGGGGACCCGGCAAGTCGCTAAGTCACTATGGGCCTGTTTTCTCGTTGTAAAATGCCTTGTCATGTGAAAATGCATGGCAAGCGCCTGCCTCACGCTGGACACTCAGGAAATACCTCGTCTGCATGCTCCAAGCCTGTGCATCACCCCCCACTGTCTCTTGCAAGAAGCGCCATGCCCCTGAGCTCGGCATTCAAGGCCCACGTCTCACCCTTCAGCTTCCTTAGAATCCTCTCTCACACCTGCTCAGCACTGGACAGAGCATGCTGTACCTCCTTTCATCTGTGCCAACCAGCCTGACGGGTCCCCACCTGGACGTCGGGCTGCCCCGGGCAATAACTGCAACTTCCTCACTATTTGTTTTGATGATTATCACCACCACCTCCACTGGTCAGCCAGGCACACCAGCTCAGGATGCCACGCTGCAGGTGCTCCCCTTACGCCCAGATCCGACCGTCTTTCCGTTCTAGGGCTGGCCGACCAGAAAGCAGGAAAGGCCAGGCCCCCAGCATTTTCTCTGGGTCTGTTTCCAGGCCCGAGTCATTTCCGCCACTCACAAAGGCAGCCAGGAAGCAGTTCTTCCTCCCCCGATTGGTAGGTCCTGTCCTGGCAAGGCCGGAGAGGGGCTCAGGCACCTGACTCCAAGGCCTTTTTCTCACACTGGCCTATCTGCCCCTGTCCCAGGCCCCTTCCCGGCCCCACAGACAGGAAGTTGCCTAGACACGAGGCCCACGGCGGGGCTACCCAGGGCTTGAAGTGGCCAGAGTGGAGAGGGGCCACCCCAGGGAATCTTCCAGAGCCTTACAATTACCGAAACCCTCCTTCGGCTTAATCTGTGGATCAAACACTCACTGACCCTGGGTGGGCATGGGCCCGAGGTGTGACAAAGCCCCTGACCTCAGGAAGCAGGAGCATGTGACAGTGTCTGTCATAAAGGAGTGGGCAAAGGGCTAAGGGGGTGGAAACAACCTTGGCCAGAGGTCTGAGGAGTCATGGGGCTTATTTCTGCTGGGGTTTAAAGGCTGAGTAGGAGTTCAGTAAGGCAGAAATATTGGGAGGAGTTAGGGGTGAGAAACAGCAAGACTAACAGAACGCATGAGTGGCTTTGTGGACACAAATGGGGGGGGGGGGCACAGGCAATAAAGGCGGGGAGGTCTCCAGGAGCCAGGCCTGGGAGCTGGGGCCTTATCCTAAGGGCAGTGAGACCATTGAAGGTTTGATGTAGAGAACAGTGGCACAGTCGGATCTACACCGTCAAGAAGAAACGTGGGCAAAGTCTCCCTCCTGTCCTGTCCTCTGTGTGAGCAGAGGTGGGACGGGGACAGGAATCAGGGGACAGGACTCAAAGAACACCCAGTTCCTTACAGTCCTGGACAATGACTTCCTGCTAATGACTCATCTTACAGGGGGCCCTGGGGACCGTCCCAGAAGCCTCTCTCACCCCCTCCGCTAGTCCTGTCCCGTCAGAACCTCAGCTCGTGCTGTAGGAAAGGGGGACTTGTCCAGGACAGCGGGGGCCTGGAGCCCCAATAACAAACACTGACCACTGATTCAACGACGACTGGGTGCAGTTCCTGGGCCAAGGGCCTGACATTCATTTAGTCCTCACAATAAGCCCAAGACTAACTTCAGAGCAGCTGGGAAAGGGGATGAGGGTAGGGGGTCCTAACAGGTCTTCTCATACTGGGCACATTTATGTCCTATGGGAAGAACAGGATGGACTCAAACCCAGGGTGGGGTGGCCAAAATCTCCTTCAAGTGTCCTAACGTATTTAAGAAATCCCTGGGTATTAAGCATTCGTCCTCATAGCGCACAGAAGACAAAAATAGCTCTCTCCTCCCCCAATTCTTTGAGTAAAAAGGAGACTCCAGAAAGCTGGGCCATGTTTATCCTGGGATTTCAATTCCCCCAGATGCTCAGACTTGTCTGCCAGGGGTCTACCCCCTGGGCAAGGGGTGTTGCAGGAGGTCTCGTCCCAGCAGGGTGGGGTGCTCGAGGGCCCCTAGAATCTCCATCGCACCTTTCCAGTCCAGGCTCCCAGGCTGCGGAGGGAACTGTGAGCCTCCACAAGCGGGGGCTTGGTTCTGCTTAAGGCGTTAGCCACCTGCAAACCCCCCACCATGCCCTCACTCCACAACCACGTGGCTGCGCCCCAGCCCCCCAGCCCCCCAGCCCTATGCCAAGAGGAGGAAGTGGGGGAAGAGTCGGGTTCCATTCTCTGGCCCCAGAGCCTGGGGGTGGCCCGCCTGCTGCCGGCAGGAAAGAGGGAATTTGGAGAGATTTCCGCTGCGGATGTGCCAGATAACACAGTGGAGAGGCAGCATCAACAGGGCATGTGCTTGCCTGACGAGAATGTGCTGCCCCCTCCTCCAACCACAGACCTCCGCGGGGCTCTGGCGGGGCCACGCCAGAGCGTGCCCTGTGCAGGGGCCACCGAGTTCATGGGTAGAACGCCAGCAACCTCCTGTGTCTTCCCCACTTGGCCGGACGGGATTTCCTGGCATTCTGGGCAGGCGAGCGGGGACAGGGGTCACACACTGGGTGTGCACACACACTCAGACACGGTCACATACCAAAATACTCACTGCCCCTTAGCCAACCAGCAAATTCTTAGGCATCCTTCAATAGCCCAGCTTGGCTATTCTAGAGCGCCTCTACACAGCCCCTCCAAACGGCCCTATTTCTGGCTCCCTTCTTGCCCCATTAGAGCAGCTATTACTCAATCTTATATTTACCAAGGAGAAACCGAGCGCTTCCTACACTGGCACAGTGCTGGGTGCTGGGATAGGACGGCGAGATGGATGAACACCCTTTCTGCTCCAGGGGAATTCACAGCCTGGCTGTAATGCTCCGTCTGAAATTATTTCCGCACGTATTAGGAGCCGCTATGAGACTGGCAGCTCCTGGAGAGCAGGGAGTCCAATTTATCTTGTCTGATGGCCCAGCAGAGGAGCTGGCACACAGTAGGTGCTTAGCTACTATTTGTGGGCTGGCTGGCTGGATAGATGAAGAATGAATGAATGAATGAATGAATGAGTAAATGGCAAAACCTACAATGTGCACATTAAACACACGCTCTGGGACCAAGAAGTGAGCAGTGTTTCGAGACCCAGGGAGACCCTGTGGGGATGGCGTGCCAGAGCATCCACCTGCCTATCTGCCTGGCACGCACCTGGCTTTGGCACACCTGTGGAGATCTTCTCTGGCCCCACTCACCTGGCAGGCCTGTATCACTCTGAGCAGGGGAACTGGGGCACGGTGGCTGCACCCTGGGCTGTACCCCAGTCTTTCCAGTTCCCGGTACCCGCCCCTCAGGTGGCAGCGTGGGGTGACTCAGGGACAGACACCCTCTGGCATGACGCAAATCCAGCCCCTGGCAGAGCTCCTCTCCTCAGGCCCAATCACCTCTCAGGCCAGGGATGGGGAGGTCACAGGGTCAGGAGGTCACAGCAGCCGTTCACCTGGGGCCAGCCACCCCCTCAAGCCATGCCCAGCTGGTGTGCAGCACCTCGGCCCAAGAATGCAGCGTGTGGACTTTGTCTCCTGCCCTCACAGGCAGCCAGTGGCAACGCATAGCTACTGACGCAGCACATGAGGGGTACTGAGCTCCGGGCCCCGGGGGCTTCTCCCCGGCAGGCCCTGTGGTCCCCACAGAAGCGGGTGTCCCCATGGCCCCGATTGCTGCCCCAAGTGATTGCTGCCAGCACCCTGACACTTTCACACACACACAAGCTCTGGAGAATTATCTCGGGGGCATTCCTCCACCAAGCCATGAAAAGCGAGACTCCCCCCACCCCCAGCCTCCCCGCTTCCTGCTCTCTCCCTACCACCAGCCTTTTATCTTCTGTTTGCTTTCCCTCGCCTCCTTTCTTCCTTCCTTCCTTCCTTCCTTCCGTTCTGGGGACCCACTCACCTCCGGTGAGGGAGGGAGGGGCCTCCCCAAGGAGCTGCCAGCACCTGAATTTGCCCCAGTGTGAGCTGAGGGTGGGGCAGACACGGTATGGGGGGGGGGGGGGGGCAGGAGGCCAAGGGCAACTCCACTGAACTGAGGCCCGGTGGCACCCAGAACCCCCAGCCATGTCCTGACAAAGCAGGGCTCCTGCCAAGGCCCAGGGCCACCTGCCTGAGACCCACCTCAACCACAGCCTCTCCTGCCCAAAGGGGGGCCTCCCTTCAGCTATGGACCCTGGACTAGGCTGGGGCCACTCGGGATGCCAGTGCTAGGTAGGACCCTGCTCCTTGACACATGGTGAGGCCCCACCCCACGGTCAACCGTCTGGCAGAGCGGCCCAGGTTCTGGACTGAGATACAGCAGAAGGTCACAGGAGGTAGACCCTGACCACCAAGGCCCAGAGGGGACTCACTAAGGCCACCTAGCTATAGATGGAGGGACACATGCCAGGGACAATTGGGGACAATGTACTGCCCTCCTCATCATAGGCCCCAGCTCTTTAGGTCACTGTGTCCATTCTCTGGGCCCCAGTGTCCTCCTCTGTAAAATGGGAATAAAATCCTCAGCCCCTCTGGGTTGTTTGTGCAGATGGAAGAAAACCTTGCTTATGAAATGCTTAGCATGGTGTCTGGAATGGGGTGTCCCTAGGAACCAAGAATAGGGAAACTAAGGTAGAGAGGGGACATTCCTGAGATCCCAAGCCCCTCAAGGGAGCAGGAGTCTCCAAGGAGGGAATTCCCAAACCCCCACCTCCAGCTCTGGCCTCCCAGCTGCTGGGCGGAGCCGCTGGCCACCTGCTCACCTGGCCAGCAGTCCCGTGGCCGAGGCGCCAGCCGGGGGGCCCGCCAGCTCAGCGGCCGATGCCAGCGCAGGAAGCGGAGCCGAAAGGGAGACAAAGCCGCCCCAGGGGACACGTCGGTCAGCCTGTCAGCCTGAGTGACTCCACTGTCCTCCCGGCAGGGCCGGGGGTGGGGGTGCCGGAGTGAAGCTGGCTCATTCCTGACATAGCTCTCGAGAGTTCCACGGGCAGTGTGCCCACCTGTCCAACACAACACCTGGGAGTGCCTCCCTTCCGCTGCCCATTTAACTCTCCTGAGCTCGGAGCTTCCTGGGGCAAGAACCCTGAGGAGAAACAAACTTTGGGAATAACCTGGACCAGGGGCTGGGTGACCTTGGGGTACCCACGCCCCTTTTCTGGGCACAGTTTGTCATCAATACAAGCCCCAATGGGAGAATCCAGGTCGCCAGGGTTCTCCCATTAGGAGCAAGGGGGCAGACCCTACGCCTCCCTCAATGTCTCCCTCAAGTGCACAGTCAACACCCCCCTGATCACCCCACCTCCTGCACGAGGACCTGCCACCCTGGGGCTGCCCTGAGAGCTGGTCCCAAGGCCAAGAGCTGAGTCAGGGATTCCAAAGGAACTGGTCATTTCCCGCCCCACTTCCTGACCCATCCTCTAGCCTGGATGCCGCTGCATCGCCTGCATTCAAATCTTGATGCAGCCACATCTCAGTTGTGTGACTCTAGGCAAGTCTCTGAGCCTCAAACCCCTGTCTGTTAAATGGAATGGCAGAGTCCGGCTGGTGTGGCTCAGTGGCTGAGTGTCGACCTATGAACCAGGAGGTCACGGTTCAAATCCCGGTCAGGATACATGCCCTGAGTTGCAGGCTTGGTCACCAGTGTAGGGGGCGTGCCAGTCAACAACTATCTCTCAACATCGATGTTTCTATCTCTCTCCCCCTCTCCCTTCCTCTCTGAAATCAATAAAAACATTTTTTTTTAAAAAAAAGGAATGGCAGAAAGGTGGTGCGAACTCAGCAAGAGCGTCTGGATAACGTGCTTGCCTAGCTGGCGCCTGCCCTTGGAGAGCACTTGTGTATGAAAGTTGCTGTTATTCTCTCCATCAGCATCATGGTCAGTGGCCGCTGGGGAAAGCCTGGAGGCTCACAGCCACAGAGAGCGCCCCTGAGCACTGCAGGGAATTTTGGTAGAAGGATCCCGAGGAGGGACGAGCAGGCAACAGGTGGCTGGCCGTTGAGAGGGTCCCACCGGCGGAGTCAAAGATTTCGCTCTCGGAAACCAGTCCTCCCTACCCCGGGCTTGCTAGCTCTTCACAAACAAAGCCTGCCAGAATCCGGGCTCCCCACCTCCGGGGGAGGGAGGGCTGCCCTGCTTGCTGGAGGACACCCCCCCCCCACCCCGACTCCGGTTCCAACCGTCCACTTATCTCTACAGGGCCTGAATCACCAGCCTGTGGAAAGTTTTCAGCTGCCCCTCACCCCCACCCCCGCATTCTTGTGTGAGGATGTCATGTGGGAGGAGTCTGCTCAACCCACTGGGCTGCCTCAGCCCCCCCACCCCACCCTCTCGTCATTGTCTGAAACTGGGAGTGTGCACTTGAGGTCACCTACATCAGGGGCCGCCTCACTCAGCAAAGGGGAGCTGGGAGGACGAGGGGTCGTAAGAACGGCCAGAACAGAGACTGCACCGCAGGCTTATGGTCTGCAAGGCTCTTAGGTTTTGCAGACTGTGCTAGGCAAGGTTCTGAGGATTAATTTTAGGAGGCAAGCGAGGCCTATCAGAAAGGGCTTCGGGCTCCTCCAACACTTCAACCCACGTCCTGGGTTGTAGGATCCACGGCTAAAAACCAAGTATAAAGTCAGCTGTAACGCCTGAACCTCACATTTTACTGACACCTAAGGCCAGAGATGAACAGAGATGTACTCAAGGCCGCCCAGTGGGTATGTGCAACTGCATGGACTAAATCCCCAATTTCTCAACACCCCGCTCATCTTAGCAAAGAAGCTCCCAGAGAAAGGGGATGAGCTGGCCTTCCAAAGGTCGGCCTGCATTCCACAAATGCCCTGCCCCACAGCCGTTTCCAGAAGAAAAAAAAAAAAATCACCCAATGGAAAAAGTCCATGTTGCTGTAGCGATTTCCGCTGTCACAGGCCCTGGCCGTGCCAAGCCGCAGCCTCACCGATGCCCAGAGAGAGTCTGATTTAACTGGCCCTCTCTCTCTCTGGTTTGATTTGTCATCAGTAGAAGCCCCTGTGAGAGAATCTGGGGCTATGGGCCATGGAGGGTCAGGTGAGCAGAGGGGGCAGACAGATCCTATATCTTCCTTCCACCTTTTCCCCAACCCAGGCATTTTTCAAAAGCTCCCAGATAACTGTCCTGGGAAGCCAGGGGATGTGATCCCTGGGTCCAATCCACTTACCTCCATGTACAAAAAAGGACTTCAAGACCCAGAGAGGTTAAGTGACTTGCCTACGGTCACACAGTGAGTTAACAGAGATGGAACTAGTTCCAGGGACTGGACCAGAGGTCACAGTGCTGGTATATATGTAGTAGATACCCAAGATTATTCTTGTGGAATGAATCAAAAATAACAATCACATTTAAAAGCGCCTATGTGTCAGACACTGACCTAATCCGTTTATGAGCATTAAGTCATTTAATTAGCATAACAACTCTACAAGATGGGCGCTATGTTCATCTCCACTTTACAGATGAGAAAACACAGGCACAGAGAGGTTAAGGGACCAGCTTGACGTCACACAGCTAAATACAGAGCTGGGATTTGAATACAGGCATTCTTGTCCTGGAGTCCTTGCTTGTAACCTCCATACTAGACTCCATTCATTCATTTCACCACATTCATTCGTTGTCAATGAAATAAAAAACCTGAAGTCTCAGAAGACTTTTCGGCTTCCGCTAAGAGAGCCACGTCAGCACAGGGATGCCCTTACCAAGATCCCACAGTCCTGGCAACACAGGCTCCACCCCAGGACCCCCTTCCCCGGCCACCCCCGCACCATCACTCACCCTGGCAGGCGTCCTCCACCTTCTCGTAGCCCTCCTGGCACAAGCACTGACCGATGGGCACCAGCCACTCGCCGTCGACTGCACAGTGCATGCGTGGCTCTTCACCCCCAGGGGGAACCACGGCATGGGCCACACACGTGCCGGCCACGGTGGCCAGGGAGGGTGCGTCGGAGCCGGCGATGGTCTCAGGGAAGCGGGCCAGGCCCTGCAGCAGCTCGGGGCACTTCTTGTAGTAGACTCGGACGGAGAGCAGCGCCACGCAGGCGCCGATGTCCTGGAAGGCCAGGTAGAAGCCCTTGCGGGTGAGCGGCCCCACGGAGCGCTCCTCCACGTTCAGCTTCACGTGGCGGGCCTCGAAGTCGCTGCTGCCCGTGATCTCGTCGGGCGCGATGGTGTCGATCTTGTTGAACTGACGCTTCTGGAAGTTGGTGCCGTAGTCCACGTCTGACTCGGCGTAGTAGAGGTTGAAGGTCTCCTTGCAGGAGCTGGCGCCCCCCGGGAAGCTGTTGCAGTCGCGCACGGTGAACTTGAGCTCGATGAAGATGCGCTCGGCCTCGCCGCGGTATACCCAGTTGGTGCGCAGCCAGTTATCCTGGTCGCCGGCCACCACGTTGCACACGGAGTACATGTAGATGGGCGTGTCGTCCATGATGTTCTGCATCAGGTCCCACTGTGGGGGCCAACACGTTAGTTTGGGTAGGCCCCAGGGAGGGGGGAGGACTGAGGCCCAGGGGCAATGCCCAGGTGGCAGCCCTGGGCACCAGAAGACACTTTGCAGTTCTTGCTATCCTCATTCTACAGGGAAGGAAACTGAGGCCCAGAGAGGTGCTTCGTGTCGCCCCCACACACTAGGAGTTGCCCCCTGTTGTTTCTGATCCCAATGTCAGGGTACTGAACCTCTGTATTAGACTGTGAGCGGGGGAGAGGGGGGCTCCGTGTGACCTCAGGCGGAGCACTGAAGCTCTCCAGGCCTCCAAGTGTACATCTGCAGACTGGGGACAAGATCTAGCGCACAGAATTGCTGTCAGGATAAGTGACAGAATGTCTACAACCTGCTGAGCTCGCTGCCTGGCAGGGGAAGATGAAAGAGCTGTCATACAACAGCTGGTGTCATCAGCATCATCATCATCATCATCATCATCGTCATTATTATTCACCGTGTGCGCATGTGAGCGGCAGGGGAAGAGGCTAAGTCAGAAACAATGGGTCCCCTCCCATCATTTAGATTTTGGCTTTGGGACAGACGAGCACATTTTCTTCCCTCCTCAGAACACAGCTTGGCCTCCTCCAGGAAGACTTCCCAGTCTGGACCGAGGTTGGGCCACGTGCCCCTCTCTGGCCCCCAGTCTCATGTCCCCCTTGTCAAAGTACTTGGCACCTACGTGGTGACACCTTCATCTGGCTCCCGCACTACATTCTGAGCTCCTTGGGGTAGGGACTGGGTCCCATGCATTTCTGTATGCACAGTCCTTCCCCCCCCCCCCGCCCCCCCGGAGGCCTACCTGGAACAGAGTAGGTGCTCAGGAAAGTATTTGTTGAATGAGTGAGTGCATGAATGAATGAAAGCAGAGGGGCTGAGGGAAGAAGCCTGGGCCACACTGTGTGACAAATCCAAGGCCTCGAATGCCCTTGGGCCTCAGTTTCCCACTCTGTATAATGACTGGGTTAGATGAAATGATCTGAGATCCAGGATCCAGGAAATCCGCTAGAGCTACCATCCAGGCCTCCTCAACACTAAGGGGACCAGGAACAAGCATCCAGCTCACGCAGATCTTTCCAGCAACGGGAGCTGTCCCAACTAGCCCCTTAGTGACACACTTCTCCATGGCTCAGGGCCCCAGGACAAACTCAGCAAGGGCCCATTGTACAGCAGGGCACACTGAGGCCCAGGGAGCAGCAGTATCTTCCTCAAGGCCACATGGCAGTGATGCACAAAGCTGGAGAAAGGACCCCAGCATCCTGCACTCCAGACAGGGTCCTAACAGGCCAGAACAGAGGGGAGACAACTTGGATGGGGAGGAGGCAAAGCAAACTCAGCCCCGAGCAGGAAGGGGAGGCAACAGCTGGAGGAACAGAGAGGAACTTGATCCTTTTCCCAGGCTGGGGGCTGCGGGCACCAGGAGCCACTGCTCCCTGTCTCTCCCTCACCCCGCACCTCCTGGGCTGGAACCTGGGAGACAGGGGGAGCCTTTAACCCCTTCCCTCCCAACATAGTCCCCCTGACCACCAGCCCTTGGGGGCATCCAAGCCCAAGGTGGCTGCCACCACCCCTCCCAGGCTTAGGCTAAAGGGAACTCCCAAGGGTCCCTGTTCTGCCAGGGCCTTCAGCTGTCTCCCACCTCCTTCCACCTTTCAGGTCCCTCCCTACCACCTTCTAATCCCCAGCCCACCCAGGGATGTCTACCTGTACGCTGGTGTGAGAAGCAGGACACTAAGTATGAACCCTGGCTGAGCTGTTTGATCTAGACTGGCCCCCTCCTCCCTGGGTCTCAGCGCCCCCATTCCCATGCCCACACCCAACCCCAAAGGCTTACCCCTTTGCCATACGGATGCGTGAGCCAGCCGAGTTCCCCGTTCGCTGCAGCAAAGTCCAGCAAAACAACTGGAAGAGACAGGAGAGGAGGCCAGTAAGCTTGGGGGTACCTCCAGGGGGTCAGGCCATGGTGGGAAAGGTGAGAGTCCCCCGGGAACCCCAAGAGTCCTTGTCAGCTTCTCCAGCCCAGAGAGAGACCCCACTGTACAGGACCACCATATCCATGAGACCGTCCCTCAACACATAGGGAAACTGAGGTCCAGGGAAGGGACACGGCCTAGTCAAAGCTACACAGCGGGTTGGGTGAGGACGAGGCCTCCTGTCACTAGGCCACACCCACCCCCTCAGTCAGCCTCCAGCTGGGCAGAGCAGGACAGCTTAGCCCAGCGGGGAGACAGCAGCTGGGCAGGGAGCTGGGGCTGTCAGGGCTGCGCTGCTAAGTGACACCACGCGGCCCTGTCTGCTTCCTGGGACAAGGCCTCTGGACAGCGCTTCACAGGCACGTGGGCCCTGATGCCTATTCCTGCCCCGTCCTCAACCCCATCAAACCATGTAGCACACATATATGCTCACACATATGTGCACACACATCTCACGGTCCTGCAAGGAGAGAGGACTGTGAACAGGTGGGAATGGCTCCAGGGAGTGGAGGGGGAGCCGGTAGGGGGTGTCTGGAAACATCTTCCCACCACAAAAGCCACAGAACAGGCGGGACAAAGCCCTGAACCCACAGGGCCTCTGGGAGGGGCCCGAAGATACACACAGCTGGCGAGGTCCCCTCCTTGGGAAAGTCGCTCCCACCACCCTGTCCCTCATCCTCTGGCCACTGCCCTGCAGAGGTGCCTATGGGACCAGGGATGGGAACCCGTGAAGGGAACTTCCAGGCCCGGAGGGACCAGGTTCCAGGACCACGCTGGCCCCAGAGAGGCATCTGGAGCCTGAGGGAGGGACTCACCGCCAGGGGCTTCCCTAGATCCAGCCCTGCCCTTGGGCAGCTCCCACCCATCCACCCTGGCTCTCTGCCAGGCTCAGCAGCTGCAGCCAAGACCCAGTGGGTACTGCGCCTCCTCCATTTCCAAGTAAAGCCCAGGTAGCTGCCAATAGGTGCCACCCACCCTGGAGGGCAAGGACATTGGGGAAGCTGAGGCATGGGACCTAAGACATGTCCACAAGCCCTGACTGGTTTGGCTCAGTGGATAGAGCATCGGCCTGCAGACTGAAAGGTCCCAGGTTCGATTCCGGTCAGGGGCATGGACCTTGGTTGCGGGCACATTCCTAGTAGGGGATGTGCAGGAGGCAGCTGATCGATGTTTCTCTCCCATCGATGTTTCTAACTCTCTGTCCCTCTCCCTTCCTCTCTGTAAAAAAAATCAATAAAATATATTAAAAAAAAAAAGACATGTCCACAAATTCAGAGGGTAAAGCCCTAAGGGGAGAAGTAGAGGCCCAAGTACCCTTCCTTTGGGCCCTGGAGCATGAGGAATAGGGCCAGGACCTGGGAGAAGGGCTCCAAGGATGGAACTCTGGGCAGCAGGGAACAGAGTGGGGTCTGGTTCAGAGATGGGGGCTGGGGGTGGACCAAGCCAGGGACTGGATAAGTCTTAGAAATCCTTCCCCAAGGTAAGACCGCCCGGCTCCCCAGAACTTAAGCCCTGGGTGTGAGGCACTGCCAACTGACCGATGGCCGAGGCCACCTCTCCCTCGGAAGAGCCCAGCAGCCCAGACAGGGGAATGTGAGGTGGTATCTGCCCCAAGACTGTAAGGGTAGGGTGGGGGGGCTGGAGGGTGGAGGGGGACTGGAGGATGGGTGGGGCAGGGATTTGTTCAGACATGCCCAGGGCCCAGGCTTGGAAATTCACTAACTCCTCTAGCAAATGGAATGTTTGGGCTACACAGGAAGAAATCTGGAGGTTCCTGGCTGCAGCCTGGGGGGAGGTGTGTGTGTGTGTGGGGGGGTGCGCCAGGACAATGGTGAGTGCATACCCACCTACAGACAGGTAGGAAGCTGCAGTCCCTGCCAAGGGAGCGGGCTCATGACTCCCAGGCTCTGAAGCGTTCCTCTGACACAGCGGGAACCCCACAACCCCCGCCAGAGCAGGGCTCCCCTTCCAACCCTCAGGCCTGGCTCTGGAAGATCACAGGGCTCAATCTGAGAAGGAAAAAAGCCTTCGCACAGGAAGGAGCCCCCTCCTGGGAAATTCCCTCGAACCGATCACCAGGAACAGGAGCCCAGCCTCAGCTGTCCCTCCACCCTGCTCTTCCAGGGCCTGAGGCACCTGCTTCCCTGGAAGGTGTGGGGGGGGGAGGGAGGAGCCCCTCAGCTGCCCCCAAAGGCTTCACAGAGAGACCTGGGCTGGGCACGGCTCATCCAGGAGCCCTAGGTCCCTCACTCCACCCCCAGGAAAGCCTCCTCCAACTTAAGTTCCATCATCAGTGTCACCTTTGCAAGTCCCAATGCAATACTACCTCCCACTCCCCTAGCATCACCTCCCTGTTCCCCATCTCTCTGCAGCCAAGACTGGTTAAAGGAGGAAGCAGGCAAGAGACTCTGTGTGTGTGTGTGTGTGTGTGTGTGTGTGTGTGTGTGGCGGGGGGGGGGGGGGGGGGGGGGGGGGGGGGGGGGGGGGGGGGGGGGGGGGGGGGGGGGGGGGGGGGGGGGGGATGAAGAAAAACGGGGAGGAGATAGAGCTGGGCTCCTACAGAATCAAGAAGCCAAGGGTTTTCCAGGCCTCCTGAGCACTCTCCAGGCCTTTTTCCCATCAGCACTTCAAGCCAGCAACCCCTGCACCCCTGCCCAGCTATTCCCACTTCCCAGGAAAATCCACCATGAAACCACAAGGCAAGGGGCCCCGCGCCCTGGCAGCCCAAGAAGCCAGATGCTCAGATCTGACCCTCGCTGTGCACAGGGCCCTGTTTGGTGAGGGCTTGGCCCTCCCTCGGTTTCCCTGTTGCAAAGATTCAGTGTCTTTTGAGAATCTAACAGGTCCCATCTGAGTCTCCAGATACAGCCTGGCTCCGCTACCCACGAGGACGGGGGATGAGAAAGAAGAATGGAACTGAGCAGCAGCCTGGGTTAAGGGAGAAAGAGACATGTGTGTCCTTCTCTCGCCCCCAACCCACCCCTAGGCAGATCCACCACATCAGCCTGCACCCCAAAACACAACTAACTAGCAGCTGCCATCCGGGCCACCACTCCCTCCACCCCACCCCACCCCACCCCACCCCAAGGCTCACCTCCCTCCGGGAGTCTTTCACAGGGACTCCGGGAGCCTCCATATAAATAGTCCCCCATCCCAGGGCTCTGCCATACACGCCCTTTTCCTCCCCCATCCCATGGAAGCCACCTAGGCTGGGGAGGGCTCCACGTGGGAGCGCCGGGACAAGGCCCCTGCAGGATAACAACCACCCAGCAGCGTCAGTGCAGCCTAATCCCCCAGCCCCCACGGGCAGGCAGCCTTTGAAAAGGGCCTGTAGCGGTTCCAGCTGTCTCTCCCCTTCTCTCCAACCACAATCCCCAAGGAAAGGGGAGGACCAAAAGCTGAGGGGGTGGGGGTCCCGAGGGCCACAGAAATCCCTGCCATCCATTCCCCCTGCGGGTTGGAACCAGCAGCCGCGGCTGACCCAGGGACTGGGACAGAATGCCACCCCACACCTCCAGCCCCGAGGGCTCCAGCTCGGGCGTTAGCTCCCAACACGCAGGAGCAACACCTCGGACCTCCGTCTGGGAGGCGGAAAGCGAAGGCAAAGCGCATGGAAACTCCTCACCGGGCCCGGGCTTCCTCCGCACTTCCCGCTGGTGGAGCCTGCGGAAGCCTCTGCCCGGGCCGGAGCACAAGACTCGTTCTCACCTCTGCTGGGTGGACAGGCAGGTCCTGGGCCCCGGGCAGGGGACCCCATCCACTCCCCGACCCTCGCTGCGGAGCAACGCGCCCATCCGCACGCGCCCCCGGCCAGGGCCGCCTCCCCAAGTGCGGCGCAGGGAGCGCCGGGGCGGGGGTGGGTGATTCAGTGCCCAGCCTCGGGTGCCCGGACTCCCTGGTGGCCCCGGGGTGACGGCTCCACACCTCGAGGCCGCGCCCCCACCTGCCGCATTTCCCCGCTCTGAGTCACCCCTGGCTGGCTCGGAGCGCCCGACTTCGGGACTTCCTGTCGGCACCGGCGGCCGCGAACCTGCACCCCGCGCCTGGGAGTGCGGGGTGGGAAGGAGGAAAGGCTGCGCGTGGGCACACTGACCCGAAACTCCCCTCACGCTCTCTTCCCAGGCTGGAGGCAGGAACGGGGGGGGCGGGGGAGGAGAAAATCTCAGGGAGCAGGGGCTTCGGCAGTGTGCTCCCCGCCGGCCCAGGAGCCCCCTCCCCAAAATGAGGGGCCTTCACAGGAATGCCTTCTCCGCAAAATCGGAGCAAACGGGTTAGTGAATCAGATCCCCAGGAGCCTGAGTCCGCGCACCGAGAGCTCTTCCGACACCCCGCTTTCCAAGGGACCCCCCGTGCCCCCGCCGCGATGCGTCCCCGAGTCGGCGCCGGGGCTGCAAACGCGTGGCCCGCGTCCGGATCCCTTCTCCGCGGCCTCCGAGCCCCGCGCTCCCGGACCGCTACCCCTCAGGCTCGAAAAGCCCGGGTGTGTGTGTGTGTGTGTTGGGGCGGGGGGGGGGGTCCCAGGTTTGTCCCGGTCGCGGCCCTCGCGCCTCCCAACCCCAGGGCTCCGGGGCTGGGCGGCGCCAGGTCGGTTTCCAAAGTTGCGCGCGGCGAAGCGCACGGAGCTCGAGGAGGCGCCGGGGTCCGGGAACCCGGGAACCGGGCAGCCCGGGCTGGGGCGGGCCGGGGCAGCCGCCGCGCACACAAACTCACCTTCCTTGCCCTGCGCCGCGGTGGCGACCAGCACGCAGCCCCACAGCAGGGCGAGGCAGGTACGGGGCCTCCGACGCGCCATGCCACGCTCCTCGCTCTCGGCCTGACCCCTGCCCGGCTCCCGCACGCCCGCAAGCCGGCTTCGCTGCTCCGCTCCCGCCCGCTGCCCGCGCGCAACTTCAGCACCTCCTGCCCCAATCTTTAATGGAAGTTGGGTGAGAACCGGCTCCTGTTCATTCATGCCCCAGGCTGACGTCACCTAAGCCACGCCCCCAGGAATGTCTTTAAAGGGGCCGGGCTAGCTTCAGGAGAGAAGGGAGGGGAAGTCTCCAGAGGTTTGGAAAAGACTCGGGGGCCCTCTGGACTCGTTGGCGCCCCCCCCCCAAGCCCTTCCCTAGTTTGGGGGCCTCCAAGTGCCAGTGCCTGCGGGGCTAGTCCTAGGTGATCTCTGAGCCGGGATCCTCGCCCCACGCGCCCGCCGGGGTGGTTTTGCTCTGAGCCATCCCCACTCTCACCCTTTGCCTTCTGGGACGCTGCTGAACAGTGTGGCCTGAGACCTGAGCTGAAATGGGCCAGGGTGGGATGGAGGGCAAGAAGCAGTTGCCTCTTTAGCCGCATGCCTAGGAGGGGAGCTGCAAAATAGACCCAGGTGCCCTTTTCTCTGAAGTTGGAGAGAGCATCTCTGCTGAGGAGCCTCTAAGAATACAGCAGCCTTCATCTCGAACCTGAGTCTTGGCCCCTTGCCTTCCTGCCTGAACTCCATGAGCTTCAGCACCAGCTCCAGCTTCCCCTCCAGCTACCGGCGGGACCTTGGGCTCAGTGCAGCCAGCCAGCGGCACAGCCAGTGTCTATGCCTGCACCAGGGACTCTGGCTCTCAGATTGCCGTGTCCCACTCCACCAGTGTCCGGAGTAGCTGAGGCATCCAGAGCAAGAAGGAGACTATGCAATGCCTCAGTGACAGCCTGGCCTCCTGCCTGGAGAGGGTGAGGAGCCTGGAGGCTGGTAATCAGAGATGGAGACTGGAGAGCAAAATCAGAAGAACCACAGGTCAGAGACTAGGAGCACTGCTTCAAGACCAGAGACAGATCAGGCTTCAGGGAGGAGCTGCTGTTCATGAAGAAGAACCACGCAAAGGAAGTAAATGGTCAGATTGCCAACTCTTTGCTGACTGGGGAGTGGGATTTCCCCCCCCCCCCCCAATCTCAGGACCTCAGCAAGATCATAGCGGAGAGTAGGACAAGCGGCTCAGAAGAACCAAAGGAGCTAGACGAGTACTGGCCCCAGCAGATTGAGGAGGGCATCACACCTCAGAGACCACTGAGATAGGGGCTGCTGAGGGGACACAGAGCTGAGGCGTACGGTCCAGTCCTTGGAGGTTGACCTGGACTCGATGAGAAATCGGGGAGAACAGCCTGGGGGAGGTGGAGATGCACTGTGCCGTGCAGATGGAACAGCTCTCAGGATCCTGCTGCACCTGGGGTCGGAGCTGACCCAGACCCCAGCAAACGGGCAGTGTCAAGCCCAGGAGTACGTATGAGACCCTGCTGAACATTAAGGTCAAGCTGGTGGCTGAGATCCCCACCTACCAGCACTTCCCCACCGGAAGGGCACCTCTCTGAGGGGCAGGAGGCCAATAAACAGTTCAAAGATCATTGAACATGAAACAAGGAAAGAAAAAGAATACAGCAGCCTTAGAGCAGCCGCCTCTAGAGATGAGTCTGACATGCATTATCTCATTTACTTCTCGTCTGGGACGTAGGTATTATTATACCCATTTTACAGAAGAGGAAATGGGTTCCACGGGTTTAAACAACATGCCCAAAGGTTGCACAGCCCAAAGGTAGTAGAACCAGGATTTGAATCTGGGTAGTTGCTGCTTTAACCACTGCCCCATCCAGGAGAAGGGTGGGTAAGGCACAATTGTGCAGGGCATCTACCCCCTGGCAAGGACAGAATCACTTGGTCTGTTTGACAGTTTGGAGGACACCTGCTTCCCACCGGCCCCTTCAGAGGGCCTCTCCTCAAAGGTTCCTCAGACATGAGCTCACCTGCCCTCCAGAAGGAAGTGGCTGACATTAGTGAAACGAGCGGGAAATGTCCTCTCACCTGCTTGCCTGGCCACCCACAGCTGCTGTTGCCCAATTGCCTTTTGGCTGGTCTGGGAGGAGCAGCTGTAGCAAACCTGATTTCCTGGGAAGATCCAGCCCCTTCTGCCCGCCTCCTTCTCTCAGATCCCATCCTCTCCCTGACTTCCCTGGACATTGGCCCGAGAGCTACTCTGGGCTACTCTCTGCCAGATGTGGACTTGTTGGCCTCTTGGCCTTGATGCCTACCCTTGAGAAGCGGGCCCAGACATCTCCCCTAGCGGGGGGAGGGCTAATTACAAGTGTCAGGGGTAGTGTAATTAAAGCCTTTGACCAAGATCGGGGAGGAAAGCCTTAGGTCTTCCGAGTGTGTGAATGTGTGCAAGTGCCCGTGAGAGTGAGTGTGTGAGTGTGTGGACGTATTGGTGTATGTGTGCGTGTGTGTGTGAGCATGTGTGGACAGGAGAGGGTTTAGTATGAGTGTGACGGTGCCATACTTGGCAGTGGTAGCATACATAGACTAAGGAATCAGCCTAGTTTTCGAAATTTCACTTCTTAGAGTCTCATGTTGCTCATCTGGAAGATGTATAAACTTACCTACTTAGGAGATCAAATAAGGTCACGCATGTAAACCACATGGGCCATGACTACAGAACGCACTTGTTAACTCTCGGCTGCTATTACGGTTACACATGGTACAGCCAAAGGAAGCAGCATCTGGGTGGGTGGGGCGTTGGTATGCACGGGCATCTCATTGGCACATGGAGAGAGAGAGAGAGAGAGAGAGAGAGAGAGAGAGAGAGAGAGAAGTACATGGTATGTGTCACTGGACAAGGACCAGGAGGCCTGGAGCAGGTCTGCCTCAGGCTGGCCATAGTGTGTGGGTTCTTGACCTCAGGCAGGAAAGATGTCACAATATGAATCCAGATGATTCTGAGAGCACGGTTATTAAAGCTGGGGACAGTGAAAAACAGGAAGAGCTTAAGGTGGAAGAAGCAACAGGAGAGAGCTTAGGCGGAGCTTGGCCCTGGCTCCCTAGAAACCTTATAGGAAAGAAATGAGCCTGGGCGGGGCTGCTATCAGCTCATCGGAAAGTCTGAGAAGAAGGAGGCCTTGGGGACAGGTTCAGGGGATAAGCCAGGGATGAGCTGCATCTGCCCGCTGCTCCCCTAGTTGCAAGTCCTTGTGGGGACCCTTAGAGTTTAGGAGAAAGAAAGTAAAATGTTCATGCAGAAGGCATGGGTGCTGTAGAGAGACCCCCCCGGGGGGCCTTTGTCTTAAGGGTTTTTATCTTTCTTCTGAAGGCAGGTGAGAATCTTAGTAGAATATTCACCAACTTTTCAGGTGTGTTTTTAATAAGCAAATGCATTGAAATGAGCCCATAGAGAAGTTGGGGATTATTCTTTGGTCGGCTTTACTCTTCTGCTTTTATCTTGGGTCTGTCTGGCTCGAATTGGGTTTCTGTTATTTGTTCCCCTGACTTCAGCCATCCTAGGGTTTGCCTGACACCAATAGCATTAAATGGGTCTCTGTCCTCTGGTTCCTCAACCAGGTTGACTTACGCTATGTAGTCTCTGGTTAGGGAGCACAGGTATAAACTATTTGCTCTCAAGTGTCGTGGGGAACATAAGGTCTTGTGAGTCCCTAGCTGGCTGTAAATTGTTCAGATTGTTTGGCCTTATTTAACTATCTTGTCTAATTTTCACCATTCCACTTGCCCAGGAATTTTCCTAGTTTCTTACTGTCCTGCCTCAGTATGAATAAGTCTGTTGGACCTCAGGGCTACAGACACTGTGTGGTGGGTATAAAATGTCATGTGTGCCTGACTCAGTGGTTGAGTGTCGACCTATGAACCAGGAGGTCACGGTTCAGTTCCCAGTCAGGGCATATGCCCAGGTTGTGGGCTCCATCCCCATTGTGGAGTGTGCGGGAGGCAGCTGATGGATGATTCTCTCTCATCATCAATGTTTCTATCTCTCTCTCCCTCTTCCACTTTGAAATTAATAAAAATATATTTATAGCCCTAGCTGGTTTGGCTCACTGGATAGAGCGTCAGCCTGCGGACTCAAAGGTCCCCGGTTCGATTCCAGTTAAGGGCATGTACCTTGGTTGCAGGCACATCCCCGGTTGGGGGTGTGCAGGAGGCAGCTGATCGATGGTTCTCTCTCATCGATGTTTCTAACTCTCTATTCCTCTCCCTTCCTCTCTGTAAAAAATCAATAAAATATATTTTAAAAAATACATATTTATAAATAAATAAATACATAAAATAAAATGTCATGTATGCTGTATGTAAGGTTCTGTCTGTACCTGTGTGTTACATACCATTTGCAGGCTCTGCATGCATGTTGAATGTATGCTCCAAAAGAGCAGGGATGTTTGTACAAAACAGAGTGTCTGACACAAAGCAGGTATTCACAATGAATGATTTAATGCGCTAATGCGTGAATGGAAGTATTGGTAAATTCTATGTTGCGTGAAAGTCTCTGGGTGTTGGCTGGTTCCTGTGTGG